>JADBJO010004818.1:167706-172706 GCA_016801955.1 Conus betulinus | reverse complement strand
TCTTTTCAGAAATGTGTGTGTGTGTGTGTGTGTGTGTGTGTGTGTGTGTGTGTGTGTGTAAATTAAACTAAAAAAAAAGCAGGCTTTTTGTCTGAGCAGTGCTCTAACAGGGGCGGCGGCATTACAGGATAGTTAGTTTCATCTTCTAGTTGGAATTCCTCAGGGCTGCCTGTGATGCCCCACACTGTTCAACATGTCCCCGCAAAAGCACCGTGAATGGTGTTCGCGAACATCACACCAGCAGTCAGTCAGTGGAAGAAGAACCATCCCAAGCCCCAGCTGGCCAGATGACGTCGATCATTGCCCCCTACATTTTATACTGTTTGCATAATGTCTTTAGTGTTTCAGCAACATTTTTTTTTTTCCTCCCCACACTTTGGTTTGGTTTCATTTACTACCTTCGCTGGCTGCTTTGGGGGTGCTGTTGGATTGTTTTTTTGAACCCTTGGGGCTGGGGGGGCGGGCAATGCAGGTGGGTCTGCCTTCGAGAGGGATTGCGATGGTTTCCTCGTGCGGCCAGTGAAAAGGTTTCATATTTATTATAGGTATTTTTGTTTTATGTTCCCATTTTTATTTTCGTTTTCAATCCCCCCCCCCCCCCCCCCCCCCCCCCCCCCCCCCTTAAGTTCAGATCTTTGCCGGATCATTGCTGTGATGACGGAGGGGTTGTTGGCCTGCGCTTGTTATTCCCCCCACAATTGGATTGTTCGTCTTTGTATTTGTCTGACTTTCTTCAAGTTTTAAAAGGCTGTGGCAGTCTTGAATGAAAGTTACTCTGTGTCAGGTTTTCTTATGGCAACAAGACTTACGCTACTTGTTTATTGTTTAACGTCGATGGCCTTGTAGACAGTGAACATGAAGAACCATGTCCATTGAGAGTGGGTGGAACGTCAACCAGATAAGACATGGACATCAACGCAGAGAAGACCAAACTCATGGTCACACACCATCAGCATGACGTATCACTGTCCATGTACTTATGCTGGGAACTGTTCCGCACACTCAGGCTCCACTATTAGCAGCGGGAGATTACGAATCCTCTCTAGAGCCGCAAAGACATCAACATTGTCCTGACTAAAAACCTGGTATTTCAAAAAAGAAAAAAAGCCAGTGACATCTCCATGAAGCAGAAGACAAGCGTCTGCTTGCATTGGTCTATTTCATCTTCCTGTGTGCATACGACTGAAGGCGTCATCACGGTATATACGGGAAGAAAAAAACTGCAAACCATGGAAATGAGGTATAACGCGAGATACTAGGTAACAGATATATTGATCATATTACCACTGGGATGCTGAAATAGCTCTGTGATAGAGCACCGACTCGTAATCTTGGTGATCCTAGGGTTGCGGGTTCGAATCTCCGCCGGGGCGTTTCGGTACAGGGGGATTTTTCCCACGGAGTTAAAATTGATTCTGGCTCCATTTCCTATGCAGTCCTTCGAATGAGACTCTAAACCGAGATTCCGTGTGTGTACGCACGCATAACATCTTGCACACACGTCAAATCCATCACCAACTTTCGGAAGAGAAGGCCAGTTTGGCCGTTGGTATGGATGACACGTTACACACAGCATGCACACTCCACGAAGTTGGAGTATGGCTGCCTTAATGGCGGGATACTGTCATACACGACGAAACTCCACTCCCTTTGTTGAGTAGGTGGGATTAATCCTTACCTGTCTGTACAGGGAGTGTCCGCAGGAGTATCAGCCTGCGCACGCGGAAAAAAAAAAATATTACCAATGAACAGGTGCGTCAGACCATCACGCAGCACATCGACCCTAAAGGCCTCTAAAGAAGATCCAGTAGTTCTGGTAAAACTGTCCTCCAGGAACTGTTAAGGGTGGAAGAAGTAGGGGGATAATGCCAGCATTGGAGTGACGTTTGCCTACTGTCATGTGTGGTTTTTTTTCTTTCGTTAGGTGTTTGGTCAAAGTCGTGCCCATTTTTTTTTTTTTGTTGTTTGACTGTTGCGATCTTTCGAGACCAGTTTTCTCACTCAGAATTGTGTGTGGAGACCTGAAGTTTGAATGAACTCCCCTCGTTTGATGACTTGGTAAGCCTTAAGTATTACGTCATAAGTATTGCGTAATTCTTATATTCTGGCATCATGTTATGACGACGGAAGATCAGTTGTTCACTTGGGTGTTTGATGGGTGCCCCGAGTGTCTGTGTGTGACAGAAAGTGCGGACTTGTTCCTAGTTTTCCCTTCAGCTTATTCGTTTCAGTAGTATCCAGGAGTTAGCCTTTCTACTCCTTGTAGGCCTCGTGGACTCCGGCTATCATAGCCTCCCCCCCCCTCCCCCCCCCCCCCCCCCACTGCTTTCTTACATGTACGACTGTTTCTTTACACCGGCGTCACCATTTTCAAAGATCTCCAGTTATTGTAACTCTACATATTTTTCATTCTTCACTTTGTTTCATTCAGTAAACCACTTGATGTCACTTTTCCATCTCCGAGAGAGCGTGACTCCAGTTGAAGTGTGTTTAGTGTGCGGTCTACTACTGTGCGCAAAGCACGAAGTAGCAAGCATGGTCATGACTGAGAACGTGGCAGAGTGGACAGGGGAACAACTCACAGAGACCCAACCAAACCTTGCCTCATAGTCCACCAAGGGACACAATCGACAGGACTCGAGGAACCCGGTGAACTGTTCTTCAGAGTGCCGCCCCTGACTCTCTCTTCGCAGGGTGAAGGGAGAAACTGAAGAAGACTCGGTGACGTGTTTTTTTTTTCCATCCATTTTTTTTTTCAGTTGAACAAGGTTTGCACACAAATGTGTCTTCATTCTTACCATACATAGGGTTGATCATGTAACACATACACAATGTCAGTATCTAGTATGAAGGGCGAATTGTCTGAATGTGTGTCCGTCGTTCGAGACTGGATGGCTGAAAACAAACTTCAGCTAAACCATGATAAAACTGGAGCCTTACTGTTCAGCTCACCAGGAGCAAAAACACCCGCTCTTCCTGTAAATTCTTCACTTCTGATCTGCAGTACTGTTATCCCCTTCTCAGAAAAGGTGAAAAAACCTGGCGTCTTTATCGACAGCGATCTTGATATGAAGGCACAGGTGAACCATGTCTGTAAAATATGCCTTCTGGGAAATTAGACGTATAGGTGCTGTCCGACATCTCCTTACCACTGAAGCAACCAAAGCTCTCACCACTTCTCTCGTGCTTTTGCGCCTCGATTACTGTAATTCTCTACTAGCAGGCCTTCCCGACTACCTCACCAAAAAACTTCAGCACGTTCAAAACTGTGCAGCTAGACTAATCCTCAAAGCTCCCTTCAAAGAACACCCTCAGCTATTATTACGCAGACTTCACTGGTTGCCGGTCAAAGCCAGGGTGACATATAAAATCGCATGCCTCTGTTTCAATGCTGTTAAATCTGGAACTCCAGCCTATCTGTCTGACCTTCTAAACTCATACTGCCCAGCTAGAACCCTTCGTTCGTCTTCTGACTTGTTGCTCCTGGTTCCTCCCAGATTCAAATGCAAAAGAAGGGGGAGATCGATCCTTCTCCTTCCTAGCTCCTAAAACTTGGAATTCTCTTCCACACGACATCAGGCACTGTGACTCTTTTCCAGTCTTTAAAAACGAAACTAAAAACTCATCTTTTTACCGTCCATTTCGGCTGATAATTCAAGAGTCCCGGTCATACACAGATGTCAGTTTGTGTGAGTGCGTGTGTGTGTGAAGGTGCACGTGAGTAGTTGTGCGTGTCCGCTTTCCTGTGTGTGCTGTGCATTATCTCTGCTTCCCTGTGCCTGGGTGGGCGCGGTTGGGCGTGTGTGTGTGTGTGTGTGTGTGTGTGTGTGTGTGTGTGTGTGTGTGTGTGTGTGTGTGTGTGTGTGTGTGTGCGTGCGTGCGTGCGTGCGTGCGTGCGTGCGTGCGTGCGTGCGTGCGTGCGTGCGTGTGTGTGTGTGTGTGTGTGCGTGCGCGCGCGTGTGTGTGTGCATGCGTGCGTGCGTGTTTTCGTTAGTCCTTGTAAAGCGCTTAGAGCTAATCTAGGATTTGCGCTATAGAAATATTCATTATTATTATTATTATTATCATTATTATTATTATTATCTAGCACAGTACTTAATAAGAGACTTTATGTAAACTTAATTCTCTTATCAACCATACGGACTTGCTCAGCATTCATTATTAGATTATAGTCATTTTATATAATAGTTAATCGCAAATAAAAGGCAGGACTTTAGTAAGCTGTCCACATACCGCAATGAATATATAACTGGACGAACGTAACCATGGATCAATCATCTTATGGTCAGTGTTTGACTTGGGTCAACCAGAGCTAATAAAAACACACACACGTACACATCGTTTGGCAAAAAATTTGTGTTAATTGTCTGTATATAGTACATAACTTCTATTAACAACGACAACAAAAAAAAAAAAAAAAAAAAGAAAAACTTTTGCTCTGGGACCGCTTAAAGGTCCACACAATGGTTTGGTATCTCTACGACCTAATGAAGTGTATCTCTACGACCTAATGGTTTTGGTATTTCTTTCTACGACCGACCTAACGGCTTGGTATCACTACGACCTAATGCTTTGGTTTTCTATGACCTGATGGTTTGGTAGTTCTACGGCCTAATGGTTTGGTATTCCTATGACCTAATGGCTTGGTATCTCTACAACCTAATGGTTTGGTATTTCTATGACCTAATGGTTTGGTATCTCTACAACTAATGGTTTGGTATTTCTATGACCTAACGGCTTGGTATCTCTACGACCTAATGAAGTGTATCTCTCTACGACCTAATCGTTTGGTATTCCTATGACCTAATGGCTTGGTATCTCTACAACCTAATGGTTTGGTATTTCTATGACCTAATGGTTTGGTATTTCTATGACATAATGGCTTGGTATCTCTACGACCTAATGGCTTGGTATTCCTACGACCCTAATGAAATGTATCTCTACGACGTAATGTTTTAGCAGTTCTATGACCTAATGGCTTCGTATTTTCTATGATCTAA
>JADBJO010004818.1:137706-162706 GCA_016801955.1 Conus betulinus | reverse complement strand
GCAAGAGTTACCCTACTGGTACTCGTGTATTGATTTCTCATGGGAGCAAGAGTTACCCTACTTGTACACGTGTATTTCTTCCCTCATGGGAGCAAGAGTTACCCTGCTTCTTGTCGTATTTATTTCATCACGGACGAGCAAGAGTTAGCCTACTTGTGCACGTGTATTTATTTCTTCATGGAAGCAAGACTTACCCTACTTGTACACGTGTATTGATTTCATCAGGGGGGGAACCAGAGTTACCCTACTTATACACGTGTATTTATTTCCTCATGGGGACCAAGAGTTACCCTACTTGTACTCGTGTATTTATTTCTTCATGAGAGCAACAGTTACCCTACTTCTTTGTTGTATTTATTTCATCACGGACGAGAGCAAGAGTTACCGTACTTGTACACGTGTATTTATTTTTCTTCATGGGAGCAAGAGTTACCGTACTTGTACACGTGTATTTATTTCTTCATGGAGCAAGAGTTACCCTACTTGTACACGTGTATTGGTTTCATCGTGGAAGCAAGAGTTACCCTACGTGTACACGTGTATTTATGTCCTCATGGAAGGAAGAGTTACCCTTCTTGTACACGTGTATTGATTTCCCCAAAGAAGCAAGAATTACTCTACTTGTACACGTATTTATATCCTCATGGGACACAAGAATTAGCCTACTTGTACGCATGTATTTATATCCTCATGGGAGCAAGAGTTATCCTACTTGTACTCATGTATTGATTTCCTCATGGGGGGAGCAAGAGTTACCCTACTTGTACACGTGTATTGATTTCATCATGACAGCAACAGTTGCTCTACTTGTTTGTTATATCCAGGCTGAAGGAAAATCACCCCCTACTTGCCTGCCTACCTGCCTACCTGCCTGTTTTGTCTGCCTGTCTGCATGTCAGTCTATCTCTCTGTTAGTCTGTCTGTCCGCCTGTCTGTCGGTCTGCCTGCCTGTCTGGCTGTCTGCATGTCTGTCTGCCTGCCTGTCTGTCTGTCTGCCTGCCTGTTTGTCTGTCTGCATGTCTGTTTGCATGTCTGTCTGTCCGCCTACCCCCCCCCCCCCCCCCGCCCCTCCCCCATGAGCGTTGCAGTGGTGGTGGAGACACAGAGCCGAGACAAGGGACAAGATAGCATGCCTGACTCCTCTTCCTTGACGCTCCATGTGCCCCCTCCCCCTCCCCCTCCCCCTATCCTCCACCACCCCCCCCCCTCACCCCCACCCCCTTTAACCCCTCCCCCCCCCCCCCCCCCCAACTCACCCCCCTCTCCATTCCCTTAACAGGGGGTCACGCCATCTCACAATCGTGGTCGTTCTGTTCTGCTAGTGGATGCGCACACACAAGCCACGCCAGCAAACGAACACTGGACCGGCGACATTTTTTTTTTTTTTTTTTTTTTTTTTTTTTTTTGCTCAGGGGAATAGGGAAGATGAGTGGGGACGGGTGTCTTCTTCTTCTCCTCCTTCTTCTTCTTCTTCTTCTTCTTATTCTTCTTCTCCTTTTGTCTTTTTTCTTGTTCTTTCTTTCTTCTTCTTTCTTTTTTCTTCTTCTTTTGTTTCCTCCTCCTCCTCCTCCTTCTTTTCTTCTTCTTCTTCTTCTTCTACTTCTTCTTATTCTTCTTCTTCTTTGTCTTCTTTTTCCTCCTCCTTTTCTCCTCCTCCTCTTCCTCCTCTTCTCTCCCCTCCTCCTCCTCCTCCTCCTTCTTTCTTCTTCTTCTTCTTCTTCTTCTTCTTTCTTCTTCTTCTACTTCTTCTTCTTCTTTCTTCTTCTTATTCATCATCATCATCATCGTCATCATCATCTTCTTCTTCTTCTTCTTCTTCTTCAAAGCCTTGTCCTCAAATCGGAGTGAAGGAGAAGCGGTTCTCGCTCGGCAGATGGTAACGTTTGGAAGAGAGAGAGAGAGTGGGGGTGGGGGTGGGGGGGGAGGAGTGTGGAGGGGGGAGAAGAGGTGGGGAGGGGGGGGGGCCAGAGGTGAAAAGGGAAGGAGAGAGCGTTGTCGTGAAGAAAGGGATGAGTTTGAAAGACAAGAAAGGGAGGAGTCTTGAGAGTGGCGGTTAGAGGGAGGGGAGGGAGGGGAGGGATGGGAGGGAGGGAGGGAAGGCAGGGACAAAAGGTGTGAGTGTGTGGGGTGGAGGGGGAGGAGGTGGGGGTGCGTGGTGTGCGTGTGTGTGTGTGTGTGTGTGGTGTGTGTGTGTGTGTGTGTGTGTGTGTGTGGAGACAGGACGGGGGTGGGGGGTGGGTGGGGGGGGGGAGGAGGAGATTAAAAGAAAACTGTGGTGATGTGTCAAGGGAGAGGGGAGGGGGCAGGGGGGGGGAGGGGAGGGGGCAGGGGGAGGAGGGAGGGGCGGAGGGTAGTTGAGAGCAGTGAGCGCATCGCACAGCTGTTGTGCAAAGCGTGTCTTGTCCGGGAGGGGTGGTGTGTGTGTGTGTGGGGGGGGGGGGGGGGGGGGGGCGTGAGGGGAGGGAGGGGGGAGGGAAGCGACGCCGTCTGTCACTGTGACCCTGATGCTCATGCCGCGAAGGAAACAGATCTTTGTCTCTGTCTGTCTGTCTGTCTGTCTGTCTGGGGGGGGGGGGGGGTGTGGTCTGTCTGTTTTTTGGGGGGTCTTTTTTTTTTGTTTTGTCTATCTGTGTGTGTCCGTCTGTCTGTCTGTCTGTGTGCGTTTGTCTGTCTGTCTGTCTCTGTCTCTCTGTTTGTCCGTCTATCTGCCTGTTTGCGTCCGTCTATCTGTTCTCTGTCTCTCTCTCTCAGGCTCTCTCTCTCTCTCTCTCTCTCTTCTCTCTCTCTCACACACACACACACACACACACACACACACACACACACACACACAACACACACACACCACACACACACACACAGAGGGCTCTGTTGTTCAACATCTGTTAATGTTGTTTGAAATTTGCTATTTCCCAGTTTTGGAACTGTCGTTTGACACCCCCCCCCCCCCTCCCAAAAACACACTCGCACACACGTTTTCTTTTCTTTCCTTTTTCTTGTCGTATATTCTATAATATGGATAGACATTCAATTGAGGGGGACACACTCTCTCTCTCTCTCTCTCCTCTCTCTCTCTCTCTCTCTCTCAGAGAGAGAGAGAGAGTGTGTGTTGTGTGTCCCCCCTCAGAGAGAGAGAGAGAGAGAAGACCGAGAGAGAGAGAGACGGACCAGAGGAGAGACAGACAGACAGACAGACAGACAGACAGATAGAAAGAGTCCTAATGACTAACAACCAGTGTTTCCGATTGTTTTTAAAAAGTCATTTAGCTATTTTTGTTATTTAGTTGATTGGTTAGCTAGTTAGTTAGATTATTATTATTATTATTATTATTATTATTATTATAGTGTGTGTGAGCGCACGCGCGCGGGCGTGTATGTGTGTGTGTGTGTGTGTGTGTGTTGTGTGTGTGTGTGTGTGTGTGTGTGTGTGTGTGTGTGTGTGTGTGTGTGTGTGTGTGTGTGTGGTGTGTGTGTGTGTGCGCGCTCGCGTTCATCTAATATATATGCTAACTGTACACAACGCGCGCCCGAGTTAACTTTGGGAAGAGAAGGCCAGTTTGGCCGTTGGTATGGATGGATGACACGTTACACATAGCATGTACCTTCCCCAAAGATGGAGTATGGCTTGCCTTAATGGCGGGATAAAAAAAAAAAAAAAAAACGGTCATACACACAAAACTCCACTCCCTTTGTTGAGTGGACGGGATTAATCCTTTGCTTGTCTATACAGGGAGTGTCCGCAGGAGTATCAGCCTGCGTACGAAAAAAAAAAAAAAAAAAGAAAAAAAAGAAAAAGGCCTTTCGAGACGACCAGCGAAGAAGAGCAGGCGACGGAAACGGGGATTAATCAACGTTTAAGAAGTAATTCACCAGCCAACTAGCCAACCGACCAACCACACACAAAACTCATTTGCGAACCAGAACAAGCACTCGGAAGAGCAACACCAAAAGCAAAGTCGAAAAAAAATCGTGAATCTTCTCCAGTTTGTCCTGGACCCGTACCAGAGATCCGCTCCCAAATGTACTGGTGTTAAAGTGCCGTCACGTTCACTTTCGGTCGGGTAGCTTTTGTACAGTCGCTCTGGTGTTAAAGTGCCGTTCACTTTCGGTCGGGTAGCTTTTGTACAGTCGCTCTGGTGTTAAAGTGCCGTTCACTTTCGGTCGGGTAGCTTTTGTACAGTCGCTCTGGTGTTAAAGTGCCGTTCACTTTCGGTCGGGTAGCTTTTGTACAGTCGCTCTGGTGTTAAAGTGCCGTTCACTTTCGGTTAGGGCGGGTAGCTTTTGTACAGTCGCTCTGGTGTTAAAGTGCCGTTCACTTTCGGTCGGGTAGCTTTTGTACAGTCGCTCTGGTGTTAAAGTGCCGTTCACTTTCGGTTGGGTAGGTTTTGTACAGTCCCTCTGGTGTTAAAGTGCCGTTCAGTTTCGGTTGGGTAGGTTTTGTACAATCCCTCTGGTGTTAAAGTTCCGTTCACTTTCGGTTGGGTAGGTTTTGTACAATCCCTCTGGTGATCACGTTCTGTTCACTTTCGGTTGGGTAGGTTTTGTACAATCCCTCTGGTGTTAAAGTTCTGTTCACTTTCGGTTGGGTAGGTTTTGTACAATCCCTCTGGTGATAACGTTCTGTTCACTTTCGGTTGGGTAGGTTTTGTACAATCCCTCTGGTGTTAAAGTTCTGTTCACTTTCGGTTGGGTAGGTTTTGTGCAATCCCTCTGGTGTTAAAGGGCCGTTCACTTTCGGTTGGCTAGGTTTGGGGGATATAGATAGATAGATAGATAGATAGATAGATAGATAGATAGATAGATAGATACGATCGCCTATAGATAGATAGATAGATAGAGTAGATGATATAGATAACATGCCGAACAATTAAGTATATCTATCTAACAAGTGCAGGCTATCTATCTATCTATCTATATTATGTGTGTGTATGAGAGTGTAGATAGATAGTAGATAGATAGATAGATAGATAGATAGATAGATAGATAGATAGATAGATAGATAGATAGGATAGATAGATAGATAGAGATAGGTACATAAACTAGAGAGAGAGAGAGAGAGAGAGGCTCTCTCCTCCCTTCCGTGGCTCCTTTCAACTCCCACCCCCTCCCCCCTATTCCTCTCCTCCTCCCCTCCCCACCCCCCCCCCCCCACCCCTCCTCCCTCCTCCACCCCCATTGCACCCCCCCCCTTCCCCCACCCCACCCCCCCCCCCACCCTCACCCCATCCCGTCGTACCCACATTGCTTCGCTTCGCAATACTGTCGCATCAGCAGTGCCGCTCAAGCTTCTGTCTGGCATCAAACCTGCTTCACTCTGATTTGTTGTCCGTCTTCTAATGAGTCCCGTGTCTAAGGAGGGAAAAAGTGTGGGGGTACGGAGTGGTATACGGCGCTCCAGAAGTCAGACCTGCCAATACGCTTTAGGTGTGGAAGACTCCAAGTTGTTCCATGAGTCTAGGTATCTATGTCTTGATCTGTATCTCTATCTCTGTGTCTCTGTTTGTCTGTCTGTGTGTCTATCTATCTATCTGTCTGTCTCTCTGTCGACCTACCGACCTACCTGACTGACCTACCTTCCTACCAATCTGTCTGTCTATCTGTCTGTCTATCTATCTGTCTGTCTGTCTGTCTGTCTGTGTGACTGACTGACTGTTTAATGTTTTAATTATAACACGAACATGCACCTGATCTTCCTTTTCTTTCAGTCGTGTATCCATCCACAGACAAAAAAAAAAAAAAAAACTCGACGTAAACAAACAGTTGTAGACAAAAAAAAAACCAGAACACGAACCGAAGACCATCACAATAGTCCTAGCAACGGCCCACAAGCTGCTGGAGAAACGGAAAGATTGGGGTGGAATGGAGGGAAGGGGGGGGGGGGGGGAAGGGGCGTGGGGGGGGGGGGGGGGGGGGGGTTGGTTGGGGGTGAAGGGGGTGGAGAGCAGGGAAAACCGCAGGGCGGAAATGACCGAAAGGCTTGGAGAAGGCGAAGGGGAAGAAGGAGGAAGTGACGCAGTGGAATGAGGGGGGGGGGGGGGGGGGGGGGGGAGGAGGAGCGAAGAAGGCGAATTTGGGGAATGAGGGTGCGGGGGGGGGGGAAGGGGTGGAGACGAGACAGGGCGCCCATCAAGAGCGGGGGAGAGTAAGGAGAAGAAAAGCAGAGACCGCAAAGATAATGAAATGTCAATTTCACACCCTCTTTTTCCTCCCTCCCCCCCCCCCTCCCCTCTCCCCCCCTCCCCCTCCCACCACTACCCACCACCTCCACTCAACTCGACTGTCATCATCCTTTAACCCACCCTCCTTTTTCTTCTCTCCCCTCTCCCCATCTTCATCAACCAACCCCCACCCCCCCCCCCCCCCCCCCCCACCCCCCATATCCCCCCCCCCACAACCCCCCTTTCATGTCCTTCCTCCCAGCTCTCGCCACTGCATCACTGTCTCAAAAAAACTCCCAGACTCTTCTCCAAAAGAGTTCGTCAACCTCAGCACACCCTCTCCCCCATCTACCCCCCCTCCCCCCCCCCCCCCCCCCCCCCCCTTCTTCTCAAACCCAGCATGACTGCAAAGTCTGGTGGGGGGAAGGCCAAGACAATCTCTCTCTCTCTCTCTCTCTCTCTCTCTCTCTCTCTCTGTTCGATCCCTCGGATCTTCCGGGCGCGCATGCGCAGTCCCCGCACCCCCCCCCCCCCCCCCCCCCCCTTACCTACGATTTCAACCAATGAGCAGTCCAGGACCGGCACCCGTCCACAAACACCCTGTACTCCTCCCACTGCTGGTTCGTCCTTCTGTCTTTCCATCCGCCCGTCTCCTCCTCCTCCTCCTGCTCATCTGCTTCTGCGGCTGCTGCTGCTTAGAGGTTCCAAGCGTGTGTCTTTGAAACGAAAATTAATGATTTCTATTTTGGTAGAGATGGGATGGTGGTGGTGGTGGTGGTGGTGGTGGTGGTGGGTAGGATGGGCGTGGACAGCGTGGGGATGGGGGGGTGGGGGAAGGAGGGGGGGACAGGAGAGAAGGGGGGTGGGGGGTGTCCTGCAAATCTGACTACACAGCCGAATCAGTCCCCAGGACTGTGTGGTGTGTGTGTGTGTGTGTGTGTGTGTGTGTGTGGGTGTCCACATGGGTGTGTATGTGTGTGTGTGTGTGTGTGTGTGTGTGTGTGTGTGTGTGGTGTGTTGTGGGTGGGTATGTGTGTGTGTGTGTGTGTGTGTGTGTGTGTGTGTGTGGGTGTGTGTTGGTGTGTGTGTGTGTGTGTGTGTGTTGTGTGTGTGTGTTGTATGTGTGTGTGTAAGTGTGTGTGTTGTGTGTGTGGGTGTGTGTGTGTGTGGTGTGTTGTGTGTGGAAAAGATGCGCGAACGGGCAGATTGTAATCAGGGTGGAGATGGTGAACGTTTGGGTGTGTGTTGTGTGGAAGAAAGAGGAGGGATGCCTGATGAGGTGTGTGTTGGAGAGATAGAAAGGGGTGTGTTGGGTATGCATTTAGAGGAAAGAGAGTGAAAGAGAGAGATGGTAGGGAGTGGTGAGAGGGGAAAGGAGATGCGAGAGACGAGCAGATTTAGAGGTGGAAAGGGGGAGAGGGGGAGTGGAGAGAGAAGAGAGAGAGAAAGCCGAGAAGAAAGGAGGAGAGGGGGGGAGGGAGAGGGAAAGAGGAAAGGGAGAGAGAGGGAGAGAGAGAGAGAGGGAGGAGGGGAGAGAGAGAGGGAGAAGAGAGAGGAGGGAGGGGAGGAGAGGGAGGATAGCGAGAGAGAGAGAGAGAGGAGAGAAAAGAGAGGAGGGGGAGAGCGAGAGAGGGGAGAGGGAGGAGGGAGGGAGGAGAGAGGAGGGAGAGGGAGCGAGGGAGAGGAGAGAGAGGGAGGGAGAGGAGAGAGAGAGGGAGGAGAGAGAGAGAGGGAGAGGGAGGAGAGAGAGAGGGAGGGAGAGAGTAGGAGAGAGAGAGAGAAGAAGAGAGGGGGGAGAGAGAGAGAGAGAGAGAGAGAGAGAGAGAGAGAGAGAGAGGAGAGAGAGAAGAGAGAGACAAGGGGGTAGGTGGGGAAAAGGGTCAGGCCTTTCGTGACCGTCACTGACCAGTGGTTTACTGGTTGAGGTCAAAGGGGGGCTCAATTGGGGGGTGGGGGTGGGGGAGTGTGGACTTCAGAAGATGGGGGGGGAGGGGGGGGGGAGGGGAGGCGAGGCGTTGTACTGGCGGCTGAGGTGGGAAGAGATATAATAGGGGCTGCTGGCTGGCAGGAGGGGGGGGGGGGGGGTGGGGGGGTGGTTTGGGGGTGGGGGGTGGTGGTGGTGGGGGTGGGGGGGTGGGGGGGGATGGGGAATAGGAAAAAAAAATAAAAGACTCAACACACACACAAACCCACCCAACCCACCCCCAAACCCAACCATTCCAAATCGCATGTCACACCTCCTCCCCGCCTTCCCCCACCTCTCCTCCTCCTAAGTCATTTTCTCTGCCACCTTGTTTCCCCCCCCCCCCCCACACAAACACACACCACCCAAAACCACCAACACATTTCCCCCCCACTCCCCTCCCGACCTCCCTCTCTCTCTCCTCTCTCTTGGTCCATCTGTGTCTCTGTCTCTTTCTGTCTCCATCCAGCTGTGTCTCTGTCTCTCTTTCTGTCTGTCTGTTTCTATTTGTCTCTGTCTCTCTGTTAGCGGGTCTCTGTCTCTGTCACTATCTCTCTCTCTCTCTCTCTCTCTCTCTCTCTCTCTCTCTCTCTCTCTCTCTTCCTCCTCATCCCCTCCTCCTCCTCCTCCTCCCTATCTCCTCTTCCTCTTCCTTCCCATCACTCTCCTCTTTTCCCACCATGCTCCTCCTATCCTCTCTTCCCTCCTCCCCCGTCTAGTTCCTCTCGTCCTCCCAAAAGGCAGGGGGGGGGGGTTGGGGTTACGGAAAAGAGAAGAGGATGATCCTCCTGATGCGCGCGCGAGCATGGTCATTTGGAGGTAGCCATTTTCAGAGTGACCCTTCTTGGCCCTAACGGCTGGTTGGGAGGCTAGGCATGGAGGGGGAGGGGGAGGGAGAGGGGATGTGGGGTGGAGGGAGGGAGGAAGGGGAGAGCAGGGAGGGGCTGTGGTGGTAGTGGTAGGGTGGCGGGGGCGGGGGAAGGGGGGTGGGGGGCGGGCGGGGTGGAGGTTAAAGGGTGACGAGCGTGGCACACGTCTGGCATGATGCGATGGCTGGCCACTAGGTTTGGTTTTGTCTTGTTGCTTAAGGGGGGGGGGGGGGGGGGGGGGGGGGGGGGGGGGGGGGGGGGGGAGGGGGGGGGGGGGGGAGTGGAAGGGGGGTGGTGGTGGTGGTGTGTTGTTTGTTGTTGTTGTTGTTGTTTTCTGCTGGTTTTTGTTTGTTGCTGTTTTGCAGGTTCTTAGTTTTGTCTTGTTGCTCCACCGGGGAGTTTGACTTGTTGTTGTTGTTTGTTCTGCTGGTGTTTTTTTGTTGGTGGTGTGGTGTTTTTTTTTTTTTGGTTTTTTTTTTTTTGCTTGTTTGCTGTTTTGTGGTTCTTTGTTTTTGGTTCTTTGTTTTGTTTCGTTTTGCTTTGTTTTGCTTTGTTTCCGTTCATGACAAGTCATGGAAGTGGGATGAATGGAGTTCGTTGTTGTTGTTGTTGTTGTTGTCGTCATTGTCGTCGTTGTCGTCATTGTCGTCGTCGTCGTCGTCGTCGTTGTTGTGTTGTGTTGTTGTTTCAACTTCTGCTACTTTGAGTGTTCATTTAAACAGGATTTTTTTTTTCTGGTTTTGCTTTGCTTTGCTTTGTTTTGTTTTCCGTTCCAAGGAAAAGAGCACGTCTGGGATAATCAGTGGAGGTAGTGTTGTTGTTTGTTGTTTGTGTTGTTGTGGTTGTTGTGTAACTTCTGCTACTTTCGGTTTCATTGTACATGATCTTCTTTCTTTCGTTTTAACCCATGGCATTGTCCTGCAAGGAGTGCGTAACGCTGTTTTTTTTGTGTTCTACCTTTGTTAAGAGCCTCTGAGGTTGTTACACAGTAGGGTCAGCCTCTGGACTTCAGAGTCTCCACTTTCCCTCCTCACTTTTCATTGTATACCCCCACAGCCCTCCCTCCCTTCTCTCTCTCTCTCTCTCTCTCTTATCTCTCTCTCTCTCTCTCTCTTCTCTCCCCCAAGTCATCTCTTAAGGTGTGTGTGAATGACATGAATATGTAAAATATTGTGCATGCAAGGTGGAGAAATGATTCTTCAATGGACAGAGTATCCACCGAAAGATAGTTTCATGGTAACGTTTACCTCTCTCTATCTTATCTCTTCTCTTCTCTCTCCTCCTCTTTCTCTTCTCTCTCCCTCGCTCTCACCGAGGCACAAACACACACACAACCACACCTCACACGCGCGCGCGCACGCACGCACGCAAGCACGCACTCACGCACCGCACGCCACGCACGCACACACACGCACGCAAAGCACACCACACACACACACATGCGCAAGGCGCGCAGTGTGCATCGCCACACAGGACACACACGCCGCGGCGCCATCCATACTAACCAAACCACACACGCGCGACGCGCGCGCCGCAGCGCGCGCACACACACACAACACACACAACACACACAACACCACCACACACACGCACGCACAAACACAGAGAGGAGGCGAGGAGAGGGAGAGCCGAGAGAGAGAGAGACGAGAGAGGAGAGAACGGAGAGGATGGGAAGAGGAGAGAGAGAGAGCATTGAGAGAGAGATATTGAATGTAAAGTATCCATAAACAGATTTATCGTCGAGGTTCAGACATCCACCTTTAGAATAAAAGGTGTCCCTCGTCGTGAATCTATTTCATTAAGGAAAGATGAAGGTTTGTTCTCACTGTCAATCTTCCGTGCCAGGATGTGAAGGATGGTTCTCCATGTCGGTCCCTCTTTTGCATTGATTTGAACCAGCTCTCAAAGGAGTTTGGTTATGCACGTGTGTTTGGCGCTCTCCGTCCAAAAACATCATGCGAGCCTGACTCTGGTTCCATCTTCCTGGTTGTTCAATTGTCTGGACATTCTACATATTTCCTGTGAAACCAACTCTATCTTGTTATCTGTTGTTTCCCAGAAAATGTGTTCAAAACCCGCTCTGTTCGTATATGCCCCACTTATCAGAAAACCTGCTTTGGATTGTAATTTGCTGGAGAGAGAGGAAAACGACAGAAAAAAAAAAAAAAATGTATCGGCCTGTCTGAAACTTTGACTTTGTATGGTCGTTTTGTGTCGACACTTTTTTTGTAAAAAAAAAAAAAATATGTACTCAGTTTTTATCGCGCTGAGAACAAATCTCATCTGCTGTAACTTCGCATCAGTCAGCGTACACATGGAGCTATAGTTTTGCGAAACTGCTTTTTTAGAGTCGTCAGTCCTTTGCTATGTGGATTTGCTGATGACAATATCTATTCTTGCTATTCTAGACATGTCAGCGGCCGGGCGTTGACCACTCTATCCTCTTGTCTGAACTTAAAACTTTTTTTTCGATACTCGGGAAAACTGTACTACCATGTATTGCTTCTTAGCTGACAGACCGTAAACAGAAAAGTATATGTGTATAGCCGATATTTTAATGTATATGCCTTCAAGTATGGGGGTCCCCACAGGGGGTCCGTCCCGGGTTCACTTCTTTTTACGTTGGGGACGAGGCCTCCTGTGTCTGATGTCGATGTTGAAGAGGAGGGCTTTACTGGTGACACTCAGCTCCATCAGTCGGCCCCCGTCATTGCTGAAATCAATATAATGATGTCTTGGACACAGGAGTCAATTGCTGACTTAAACAATTTTGGATGATACTCAGTCAGCTTTGCAATTCAATGATGCTAAGACTTGAACTTATGTTAGCCTGTCCTCCTTACAACAACAACAACAACAACAACAACAAAAGAAATTTCTTCAACATCCTTTTCTTCCTAATTCTATTATGACTAATGACCACACCTGTTTCTTGGTCCTTCTAATGACAAGACGCCTGTTTCTTGGCCTTCTAATGGACACGCCTGTTTCTTGTCCTTCTAATTGACAACGCCTGTTTCTGGTTCTTCTAATGACACGCCTGTTTCTTGTCCTTCTAATGACACGCCTGTTTCTCGTCCTTCTAATGACAACTGTTTCTTGTCCTTCTAATGACACGCTGTTTCTTGTCCTTCTAATGGACACGCCTGTTTCTCGTCTTCTAATGACACGCGCCTGTTTCTTGTCCTTCTAACGACACGCCTGTTTCTCGTCCTTCTAATGACACGCCCTGTTTCTTGTCCTTCTAATGACACGCCTGTTTTCTCGTCCTTCTAATGACACGCCTGTTTCTTGTCCTTCTAATGACACCTGTTTCTTGTCCTTCTAATGACACCTGTTTCTTGTCCTTCTAATGAACGCCTGTTTCTTGTCCTTCTAACGACACGCCTGTTTCTCGTCCTTCTAATGGACACGCCTGTTTCTCGTCCTTCTAATGACACGCCTGTTTCTCGTCCTTCTAATGACGCTGTTTCTTGTCCTTCTAATGACGCCTGTTTCTTGTCCTTCTAATGACACGCTGTTTCTTGTCCTTCTAATGACACGCCTGGTTTTCTTGTCCTTCTAATGACACGCCCTGTTTCTCGTCCTTCTAATGACCCGCATGTTTCTTGGTCCTTCATTTGTTCGCAGTCTTTGCTATGATCCTCTGCATGGCTCTCTCTTCTTTCAACAGCTCGTTTTCAAACATCTGTAAAAAGTTGCCTGTGTAATTTGCGTAGGATCGGTTTTTTATCCGTTTCTATCGCTTTGCTGATGCAGCTAATCACTCTTGTTGTACTCTCAGTTTTTATAGAACAGTGAGAACTTTAGAATAGGAACGAAGAAACTACTGTCCTGTCAGTCTGTCTGTCCGTGGTCAAAATTTGCTCCACTCGCTCAGACAAAAATGCCTGCTGACCGATCTTTCTGAAAATTTTGTAGATATGTCCATTATGGGTCACGGATGATGCCCGATGTATATGAATTACATGTTTCCATTTCCTCTGTATGCGCGCGCGCGTGTGTGTGTGTATGTGTGTGTGTGTGTGTGTGTGTGTGTGCGTGTGTGTGTGTGTGTGTGTGCGTGTGTGGTGTGTGTGTGTGTGTGTGTGTGGTGTGTGTGTGTGTGTGCATGCGCGTGCGCCTCAGTTCGCATGCATGTGTGTTGTGTGTGTGTGTGTGTGTGTGTGTGTGTGTGTGTGTGTGTGTGTGTGTGTATAATGACGCGGGACTTATTAGTTTCCTTGTTTTTTTCCGGATTAAAATGAGGTCGTTTCCCTGGCTTATCCCAAACAAATCATTGAGATTTCCACCCTTTAATTACTGGAAAAACAAGCAGTAGAGCGACGTTTGGCGAAGGAGTGTTGCCCATATTTTCTGAGCATTGTTATCGTCGCAAAATGACGTCCAAAACTTTACAAGGCAACCTACAGACATCCGTGCTAACGACGCGCGGCTCCTAAATGGTTTGTTTTATATATAAACAGGTCATAGAAATCTAACTGGTTCGTTTTATATAAACAGGTCATAGAAATCAGGTCATGTTCCAGGCCATTCGTAAACGAGTCATTTAGATTTCAGATGTGTACAGTCGCGAACATTTCGTAGAGCAAACAAATCGGGCTTTTACTCCATTTTTTTTTTTTTTTTTTTTTTTTTTTTTTTTTTTTTTTTGCCAAACTTTGTCGAGTTGTACTCCATATTTGTAGTTCTGGGGAACGTTGAAGCAGATCGTCTTCAGGAGACTCTGAAAGAATTTGCTGTTGAATTGTAACCTTGGTGTGAAATATTGCTGCTACGACCACCTGCTTCTTGCCCTGACGTGGCCCCTGGCGGTCGGCCCGGGCCACAAGCAACATTTACCTTGCCACATTCGTCACCGTTGTGGTTACGACGTCATGACATCCTACGTCAGAACCAGGGCTGGTTCAAAAATAAGATTCCAAGATAGTTTGCATGCACGCTCCGTGTCGATGTCTTCACAACTGTGGACTTTTATTAAGTTTTTATGAAGTATCATGGTAATCGAGGACATTTCCTATGACACCAGGTGCAGAGTAACTATCTGGTGAATGGGGACACACACTCAGAGAGAAAAATGGCTTAAAGCTGGCTATTGAAGAGAGATGAAAAGCAGGGCCGGATCAGGGAGGGGTTGGCGGTGGGGAAGGGGGGGGAGGTATGTCAGACCGGCAGATTTGGCCAGTCAGGGTGGATGTGCATGCAGTCAGGGTGGATGGACAGTCAGTGTGGATGGGCAGTCAGGGTGAAATGGGCAGTCAGGGTGGATGGGCAGTCAGGGTGAAATGGGCAGTCAGGATGGGTGGGCAGTCGGGGGTGGTGGGGGCAGTCAGTGTGGATGGGCAGTCAGGGTGAAATGGGCAGTCAGGATGGGTGGGCAGTCAGGATGGGATGGGCAGTCAGGGTGGGATGGGCAGTCAGGATGGGTGGGCAGTCAGGGTCAGTCAGGGTGGGATGGGCAGTCAGGTGTGGGGATGGGCAGTCAGGATGGGTGGGCAGTCAGGGTGGGATGGGCAGTCAGGGTGGATGGGCAGTCAGGGTGGGATGGGCAGTCAGGGTGGGATGGGCAGTCAGGATGGGTGGGCAGTCAGGGTGGGATGGGCAGTCAGGGTGGGATGGGCAGTCAGTGTGGGGGATGGGCAGTCAGGGTGGGTGGGCAGTCAGTCAGGGTGGATGGGCAGTCAGGATGGATGGGCAGTCAGGATGGGATGGCAGTCAGGATGGGTGGGCAGTCAGGGTGGATGGGCAGTCAAGATGGGTGGGCAGAAGAAAGAGTTTCAAACCCATCCACCAGCCCTGTAAGGAATCAGATGTGTGTGATGATGTGATCCACCGGCCCTGTAAGGATTTGATGTGTGTGATGATGTGATCCACCGGCCCTGTAAGGATTTGATGTGTGTGATGATGTGATCCACCAACCTTGTAAGGAATCAGATGTGTGTGATGATGTGATCCACCGGCCCTGTAAGGATTTGATGTGTGTGATGATGTGATCCACCGGCCCTGTAAGGATTTGATGTGTGTGATGATGTGATCCACCGGCCCTGTAAAGATTTGATGTGTGTGATGATGTGATCCACCAACCTTGTAAGGAATCAGATGTGTGTGATGATGTGATTCACTGTACAACTGCCAACATAAACTGTTGGTATCTGACTTTATTGCGTGGCTTACATATCCGAAGGAAAAGTTGGTATTATTATTGCGTGGCTTATATCAATATTTCGTGGTTTGTATCTGACGGAATAGTTGGTATCTGATGCTATTGCGGGGTTTATTATATATCTATGGTGACTGTTGTTTGTACTTTATTCATTTGCTTTTCTTTTCTTGTTTTCTTTCACTTTTTTTTTTCAAATATTCTTGTTAAGAAAAGTTTGCATCAATCTGTTCTGAATATTCCATCTGGATGTTGATGTAAAATCTGATATGGATTTCGGGGATAACATATGTTATTTTTTTTTTTTTATATCTAGACTGTGGTTTGCGCTTTATTGATTTGCTTTTCTTTTTCCCGTGTTCTTTTTCGCTTTTTGGTATCCTTGTTAGAAAAAAAAAAACGTTTGCATGAACCTGTTCTTAACTTTCAATCCGGATGTTGATGTAAAATCTAGATAAGGATTTCGGGGATAACATAATGATGCTGTTATTTTTGCATATCTCCATAGTAACTGTGTGGTTTTTACATTATTTGTTTGCTTTACTTTTCTTGTGTTCTTTCTATCAATTTTTTTATCCTGGAAAAAAAGTTTACGTGAATCTATTTTGATGTTATATCTGGATGTTAATGAAAATCTGGACATCGATTTGGGGATGACATGTTAATGAAAATCTGGATATCGATTTCGGGGATAACATGTGATGTTAATGAAAATCTGGATATCGATTTCTGGCGTAACATGTGATGTTAAGGAATCTGGATATCGATTTCGGAGAGAACATGTGTTATTTCAGCTTTCTTGAAGAATCAAAACGTTTCTCTCGGGAAAACAGGGAAGGCAGTTATTCTGTAGGCTTCTGAAACTAATATAGTGGCATAAAAAAAAAAGAGGGGAGAGGGCGGTGGTGGCGATCTTTGATATCTGTATGCTTTCCTGTACGTGTAAACAGATGGTTTACGAAAAGCTCTACGAAAATAATCAATCTATATGTGTAGTTCCCTGTGCCAGATGTATTAAAATAATCAATGTATCTGTGTGTCTGTGTACGTTCCTCTGTGTGTGTGTGTGTGTGTGTGTGTGTGTGTGTGTGTGTGTGTGTGTGTGTGTGTGTGTGTGTGTGTGTGTGTGTGTGTGTGCCTGTCCGTGTGTATAAACGCGCGCAGGTCATAGTGCAAGATGGATATTTGCGTACAGAGAGAGAGAGAGAGAGAGAGAGAGAGAGAGAGAGAGAGAGAGAGAGAGAGAGAGAGAGAGAGAGAGAGGGCGGGAGGGGGGGGATGGAGGGATACTGCCAGTGACTCAGAATTCCTGACAACTTCAACTTCGTTTGTTTGCTTGTTTGTTTGGTTTTCTTCTTATTGATTAATTTCTTAGCAGTCCTGCTATCAACATGATGTTATTTTTGTTTACAATTGTTCGGTCATGTTGTATTGGATGTAAGATTTTATCATTTTTATATCGTTATTATAATTATTATCATCATCATCGCTATCATTAGTATTTTTGGTGGTGGTGGTGGTGATGGTGACGGTAGTGGCGGTGGTTGTTTGCGGTTGGCTGGGGCTATATGTAACACGAATTGACTGGTGATAAGGGCAGGAACAGTTCAGTTGGTAGAGCGCCGGACTCGTAATCCAAGGGTTGCGGGTTCGAATCTCCCCCGGGCCGTTTCAGTACAGGTGGATTTTTCCCTCGGAGTTAACATTGCTTCTGACTCCATTCCCCATACAGTCCTTCCAATGAGACTATAAACCGAGGTTCCGTGTGTGAACGCACGCACAACATCTTGCACACACGTCAAATCCCATCACCAACTTTCGGAAGAGAAGGCCAGTTTTGCCCGTTGGTATGGATGACACGTTACACGTAGCATGCACCTTCCCCGAAGATGGAGTATGGCTGCCTTAATGGCGGGATAGAAAACGGGTCATACACACAAAAACTCCACTCCCTTTGTTGGGTAGATGGGATTAATCCTTGCCTGTCCATATAGGGAGTGTCCGCAGGAGTATCAGCCTGCGTACGCAGAAGAAGAAGACTGGTGGCGCGTAGATGCTGTCTTGCGTGTGTGTTTTTGTGCGTATTTCTAACCCCTTACCTTCGCTTTCTTTTTCTATGAAATAAAAACGACAAACAAGCAAAACAAACAAACGAACAAACAAACAAACAACGAACAACAACGGAAACGACACTTCTAACTCAAACCTCCAGAGCTCTCAAGTGCTCTTCCTCCTCCTCCTTCCTCCCTCTTTCGCCCCCTTCCCTCCCCCACCCCACCTTCCCATCCTCACCACCTCCTGCTCGTACCCCTAGCACCTCTTCCCCTCTCATCATCTTCCTTCATCCCCCCCCACCCCCCCCCCCCCCCGACCCCCTTCCCCTCCTCCTCCCCCTACCCCTTCCTCCCCCTCCCCCACCAGTCTCATCTCCCATCTTGTCATTTATTACCCCCCACCCACTCACCCTTCCGCACAGACAGAGAAAACCCACCTTTTAAACGACAGGTGGTAAGGCCTTGGTCTCCCCCCCCCCCCCTCCCCCGACCCATCCCCCTTTCCCTTCTTCCTCCACCCCCATCCCCCCCTACCCCACCCCTGTTACACCAACTGGTCACTTTTTGCAACTGACCACTCCTTAAGCGGCACACAATTGCTCGAGCAAAGAAAGAAGAGTGGAGAGTACGGAGGGAGGGGGGAGGGGGTGAGACGATAGGGGAAAAGTGATGGGGAGGTGAGGGGAGAGTCTTTGGGGGGTGGGGAGGGGGGTGAAGAGGTGTGGAATGGACACGAGCCGCCTGACGCTTGACCGTTGGTTCTCGTGCCGGTCACTTTTTTTTTAATGTCCGAGTGGTCAAGTCTAGTGTGTCCAGTCTGAAGATTTGTTTTTGTGTGTGAGTGGGATGCGCTGCAGTGTCTCTCTCGCTGAACAGGATTCAGTCTGTGTGATCGCAGGTGCGACTCCTGGGGGTCTTTCCAAAACATTTTGTGTGTGTGTGTTTATGTGTGCTTTTTTTTTTTTATTGTTACCAAAAAACAGTTAGTGACAGCTGTTGTGAATTATGTGTTTTTACCCATTAAGTACGCGAGTGAAAAAATTGTAGGATTTGTCTGAAAAAAGCTTTTTAAAAGAATAAAGTGATCATACACACACACACACAAAGAATGATAACGCGCAAAAGAATGAAATCAGTAACGCATCGTTTCTCTCACCCAGAATGGTAGGCCTATAAAAATAAATGAATAAATAGATAAATAAATTCCGGTGATAAGCATTCTTGATTTCCTACACAATGTAGTAGATCGAAAATGTTAAACCAGAACCTTTTTTTTTTTTTACCAAGAAATGACAACTAGAAAAGTTTTTTTGTTTTGTTTTGTTTTTTTCAACACGAAAAGTTTTACCGAAAATAGATCTAGCAAAAGTTACCTTTTCTTTTCTGAAAGGAAAGATAACTTCATCCTCAACTTGTTTAAGTGACGCTATGGCGTCAGGTTGTCTCGCCAAATAATGTACATTTTCCTGACGTATCTCAGCGACCAAAGAAAAAGAGAAAAAAATTAAAGAGCTAAGAACATGTTGATTATCTGTTTTTGCATATGTACAAAGGAATTTGTTTTTTGCTTAGGAAACGCTTCATTTTGTTGTAATACAGACAGATCTCAATTTTTCCTACAGGTTTGACACCGTTTTTGGAGCAGTAAATAAAAGAAAACAAAAAAAAAAAAACCAAAAAAAAAAACAAACAAACACTTTAAACCGTCAAAACAAGCGTAGAACAGAAGCGACAAAAGTAAAATTTAAAGAAAAAAAGGGCAAATAATTTCCGTTGACGTTGTTTTCATTTACGACTAAAGAAAGGGAGAAAACCCACAGGTTTAAGCATAATACACTGAGAAAAGAAATTGTGCCTTGGAAGAAAAAAAAAAGATACCAGCGAATTCTACATCTTGATTTTTCTATGTTAGGAAACGAAAACATACATTTTAAACTTTCTAATGTTTGATGCAAACAAAGAACAATATATCTTGAATCGTTACTGTTTTAGAAAAGAACTGGACTTAGATGTTCTGCAGCTCTGTAATGGTTCACAAAAAAAGATATATCTTGAATTTGTTTGGGGAGGGGGGGGGGGGGGGGAACTTTTTTTAACATGTGGGAGGGGAAAAAAAAACGATATATCTGGAAACTTCTCAGTTCACGTTCAGCAAGATTCCAGGTCTTTCTTCACACTGAAATCAAGGCTAAATCAATCTCCTTCCTCTGCGGACCAGTCTGGCAGCGAGCTGATCCACTGCACATGACGACTTCAAGCGCCACAAGACTTGACCATCAGTGCTTCAGAAGAAAAGGCTGAGGCACCGGCCGTGCCATTAGCATGCGGATGACTCATCTCTTCCACTCTGAGCTTCAAAGCGCTGAGAACTGATTCCTACACTCTTGGACATCGGATGCAATGTGAGTGGACAGCGGACAGCGTCCAAATGCCCTTTGCTTTGCAGCTGACCAGCACTGAAGCAGGTAAAAGACTCCATGGTCAAATTCCACCCTTTTGAGTTTCTTAACTTTTCAAGGCTTTGAGCGTGTCCAGAAACAAAGCTCAGGGGGGTTGTTGTGAGAAGATTCCAAGACGAAGACACGGATTGCGGAAAAGGCTGTACTCCAGTAGTGTTGACCAACGATGACAGATCTTCACGAATCGTGCTGTAAGATTCTAAGACGTCAGTGAAAAACACACTGTTTCCTTTACCGCGTCCGATGAGTGTCTTTTTGAAACCTCTGTCTCATACTTTTTGTGTGTGTGTGCAGCGAATTGTCATCGCTTTGGTCGATTATTGTTGAGGCAAACCTCGTAAACAAGTGTCTGAAAATGTGTCACCGGCGTGCAGTTTTGAGTTGTTGACAAACTTGTACAGGCTGATTATTCATCTGTTGCTTGTGATTTTCATGTATCTTCTCTCGTTCTTCTTCGTTTCTTCCGTTTGCTTTGACTGTGACGTGTAGCTCCCCCCCCCCCCCCACCCCCATCCCCTCACTCCCCACCCCCGCCCCCCCAAAAAAAACAACATCTGAGAGATCGCAGAGGTAGCGGTTTGACTCGCTTCGGCCATGCACGAGTTCTTCTTCAGTTGAAATGGTTTTGTGGTACGTGTCTTCCTTTTTAATTTATTTTCTGTTTTTTTTTTTGTTTGTTTGTTTGTTTTTTTTAGTTTTAATGTGTTTTGGTGCGGGTGGGTGGAGGAGGCGGGGGGGGGGGGGGGGGGGGGGGGGGAGGGCGGAGAGTTGAAGGCTTTTTTTTTTTTTTTGTCTTTTTTTTTTGGTTGGTGGTGGTGTGGTGGTGGTGGTTTTTAGTGTTTTTTTTGGTTTTTTTTTTTTTAGGGTGGGGGGGGGGGGGCGGTTGTTTGTTTGTTTTTTTGTTGTTTAGGATTTCATTTGTTCTGTTGTTGGAATTGAGCCTCTTCTTGGCTGAATTCGTGTTAATTGTCTTTATCTTCTACTTCGTTCGCATTGATTTTTTTTTTTCCCCCGTTCTGTTGTTGTTTGTGTTGCTGCTCAAAGTGATGGTTAGTTATGAATCTTTAGATTCAACTGTTCACCCCCCACTCCCACCACCACCACCACCATCATCATCATCATCATCATCATCATCATCATCATCATCATCATCATCATTCTTCCATCATCTTCAACTTCTTTCTCTTCTTCTTCTTCTTCTTTTTGCTTTTTCTTATTTTCTTCACACTGTTCCTTCTCTCTGTCGTTTTCACTGTCTCTTCGTCTCTTTCTTTTCTTTCTTTCCTTTCATGGTTATCATCGTCATTATCGTCGCTATCCTGATCATCCTTATGATAGTTTTCGTCGTCTTTCTCATCCCCCGCCTCTTCCTCCTCCTCTGTTTATTTTTTGTTTCATATTTTCGATTTTCTTGTTTTTTGTAAACGCGCGATCGCACACATCTTTTTTTAGGAGTTCATTATTCCTTTGTTTACACTCTCTCTCTCTCTCTCTCTCTCTCTCTCTCTCTCTCTCTCTCTCTCTCTCTCTCTCTCTCTCTCGTCCCCAACCCTACTACCCCTCCGTTTCCTTCTCTGTTGTGTCTCCGAAAGCTTTGCTAATCAATGCAGGCTCCTCGCGCTGTGATTGGCTAGTTAGAAATTTAACGTCGCTTTGTAGCTTTGGTGACGTTACAAGGATGATTATAATAATACGTTGAATCGTTTTGAACACGTAATACACTGATTGGTGTGTATTGCATCGTGTCGGATGCTGGTTGTATGATAATGGCGTAGTCGTTGTTGTCTTTGTAGAGTGTATATAATAATGGCGTAGTCGTTGTTGTCTCTGTAGAGTGTATATGATACTGGCGTAGTCGTTGTTGTCTTTGTAGAGTGTATATAATGATAATGGCGTAGTTGTTGTTGTCTTTGTAGAGTGTACATGATAATGGCGTCGTTGTTGTTGTCTTTGTAGAGTGTATATGATAATGGCGTCGTTGTTGTTGTCTTGTAGAGTGTATATGATAATGGCGTCGTTGTTGTTGTCTTTGTAGAGTGTATATGATAATGGCGTCGTTGTTGTCTTTGCAGAGTGTATATGATAATGGCGTACTTGTTGCCTTTGTAGAGTGTATATGATAATGGCGTAGTTGTGTCTTTGCAGAGTGTATATGATAATGGCGTGGTTGTTGTTGTCTTTGTAGATTGTATGTGATATAATGGCATAGTTGTTGTTGTCTTTGTAGAGTGTATATGATAATGGCGTGGTCGTTGTTGTTGTCTTTGTAGATTGTATGTGATAATGGCGTAGCTGTTGTCTTTGTAGAGTGACCTTGGTTTCCGTGGCGGTGATGGAAGTACAGATTGTGTCCGTCACTGTTCTTTGAGAGCTGTCCGTATCTCCAGTTGTTTTTACGATGTCTGTCTGTCTGTCCTGTCTGTCTGTCTGTCTCTCTCTCTCTCTCTCTCTCTCTCTCTCTCTCTCTCTCTCTCTCTCTCTCTCTCTCCTCTCTCTCTCTCTCTCTCTCTCTCTCTCTCTCTGCCTCTCTCTCTCTCTCTCTCTCTCTCTCTCTCTCGTCTCTCTCTCTCTCTCTGTCTCTCTATCTCTGTCTCTCTCTCTCTCTCTCTCTCTCTCTCTGTCTCTCTGTCTGTCTCTCTGTCTCTGTCTCTCTCTCTCCTCTCTCTCTCTCTCTCTCTCTCTCTCTCTCTCTCTCTCTCTCTCTCTCTCTCTCTTTCTTTTCGTGTCTGTCTGTCTGTCTGTCTGTCTCCTTTTTTCTTCACTTCATCCTCATTTTCTTCTTTGCAGTGTCCTCCTCTTAACCATTAGGCTGTCTACCGGGGTAGTTGCCGACTGAAGAGCTGCCGGCTGGCGCTTCGTTCAGTCGTTTCCCCTGTCATCCAGTCAATATCGTTCAAAATCGTTTAACTCAGTTTCCTTACTTCCTTCATTCTTTCCATTTCTCACGCAGGGTGTATGCTATGTGTAACGTGTCTTGTCATCCATACCGAAGGCCAAACTGGCCTTCTCTTCCGAAAGTTGGTGATGGAATTTTCCGTATGTGCAAGATGTTATGCGTGCGTTCACACACGGAACTTCGGTTTATAGTCTCATTCGAAGAACTGTATGGGGAATGGAGTCAGAACCATCGGGGGGAGGGGAGGGGGGGGGGGGGGGGGGGCCTGTATTGAAAACGGCCCGGCGGAGATTCGAACCCGCAACCCCAGGATCGCCAAGATTACGAGTCCCGGCGCTCTACTAACTGAGCTATTCCGGTCTCCACATTTGCGAGCACGGCGAACGTGTGGCTGGATAGGTGGAATCTCTTTGTAGAGATTTCGCGGCTGACGAATGTCTGTTGGAACTTTCCTTGATGACAGTCTCTCTCTCTCTCTCTCTCTCTCTCTCTCTCTCCATCTCTCTCTCTCTCTCTCCTCCTTGTTGTGGTTTTGGATGAAGATGTACTCTTTTTTCATGTCTCTCCTGTGTTTTCTTATTTCTTTCTTCTCTGCTTATGTCGCTATGTATATGTCTCTGTTTCTGCGTCTCTGTCTACCTCTGTCTGGCTGGGCTGGCTGGCTGGCTGGCTGGCTGGCTCTCTCTTTCTCTCTCTCTCTCTCTGTCCTGTCTCCTGTCTGTCTGTCTCTCTCTCTCTCTCTCTCTCTCTCTCTCTCTCTCTCTCTCTCTCTCTCTCTCTCTCTAGTTCAAGTCGTCAGTATCTGAATTGACATCTGTGTCTGATTATCTCTTAATATCGTGCATTTCTGTCGGTTGTGTGTGTGTGTGTTTGTGTGTGTGTGTGTGTGTGTGTGTGTGGTGTGTGTGTGTGTGTGTGTGTGTGTGTGTGTGTGTTAGTGTGTGTGTGTGTGTGTGTGTGCGTGTGTGTGTGTGTGTGTGTGGTGTGTGTGTGTGTGTGTGTGTGTGTGTGTGTGTGTGTGTGTGTGTGTGTGTGCTGTACTTCGTGAGTATCTAGAAGCAGTTATCCCTTTCCACATAGTTTCTTCGATCTTTGCTTTACATTCTTTCTCTCTCCATTCTTCCTCCCCCCACCCCCCCCCCCCCCCCCCCCCCTGCCCACCCTGCCCCCTTCCCCCCCCCCCCCTCCCCACCCCCATTTCCTTGTTTCAAAATTTTCGTCAATAAAATCAAAGTTTGCTTTGCTGCTAAGAAGATATTATGTCCAATTCTGCTGCCCTACCACCACCATCCCCCCCCCCCCTCCGCCCTTCTCCACTGACAAAGAGAAGCTGGGGAGGGGGGGGGGGAGGGAGAGGGGAATTGAGAGGAGGAGTGGGGGTGACGACAGGTGACGTGATGGAGGAGGGAGAAGGAGCGCGACATGGAGGAAGGGAGGGGGATTAGGAAGACAGAAAAAAAAAACAAAAAAAAACGACAGAATAAGGTGGGGGGTGAAGACGAGGGAGGGGGGGGGTGTGGGGGGGGAGGGGGAAGGGGGGGGGGGGAAGGGGAAGGGCAAGGGGCCGGGGGGGGGGGGGGGGGGGGAAACTGACCAGGGTCAGCTCACTCTGTGGTCAGCGTGACGACTCTTGCTGCCTGGCGCGGTCACCCCCGTCACCCTTTCTTTTGGCGCCCCACCTCCTCCCTCTCTCTGTCTCTCTCTCTCTCTGTCTTTCTCTCTCTCTTTCTCTCTCCCTCTCTTTCTCTCTTTCTTTCGCTCTCTCCCTCTGTCTTTCCCTCTGTCTCTGTCCCTGTCTCTCTGTCTCTGTCTCTCTGTCTGTGTCTGTCTGTCTGTCTGTCTGTCTGTCTCTCTCTCTCTCTCTCTCTCTCTCTCTCCCCCCCCCCCCCCCCCCCTTTCTTTTCTATCTTTTTTTCTTTTTCTGTGTGTGTGGTCAGTCCGCAAGCCGAACGAATGTTTACTTGTTTCTTCTCTCGGGGTGAATTTAAGAAGAAAAAAGAAAAAGAAAGAAAGAAAGAAAGAAAAGAAAGAAAAGAACAAGGAAGGGTGGAGGCAGGGAATGAGAGAAGAGGTGGGAAGGGGGGGGAGGAGAGGGGGGAAAGAGTGGGGATGGGGGTGGGGGGTGGGGGTTTCAGTGGACAATAATTGTGATGACAGTGAGTGATTTTTTTTTTTTTTTTTTTTTTTTTTTTTTTGGCACGAAGTCAGCGAGCATTCTGGTGACGAGGTGGGTGAGGGGGGAGTGAGGGGACTGGGGTAACGTAGGGGGGGGGGGGGGGGGGGGAGAAGAGATGGAGAGATGTAGGGGGTAGGAAGAAGGAGGGGAAGGATGTAAAAGTTGGTTGGAGAGAGGAGGAGGGGGGGCGATGAGGGCACGGGGGGGGGGGGGGGGGGGGGGGGGGGGGGGAGGGCTCTGACAAGCTGTTGAACATAAAAGGAAA
>JADBJO010004818.1:120206-122706 GCA_016801955.1 Conus betulinus | reverse complement strand
TGAATTGGCCTCCTAAGTGTCAAAGAAGTTTGTCCATTAGAAACTGAGAAACCCATAATGACATGATGAGCAAAAAAAAAAAAAAAATCTGTTGTGACATAGGTACACGCGCGCGCGCGCGCGCGTGTATGTGTATGTGTGTGTGTGTGCGTGCGTGCGTGTGTGTGTGTGCGTGCATGCGTGCGTGCGTGCGTGCGTGTGTGGGTGTGTTTGCTTGCGAGGGGTTGGAAGAGGTTGAGAGAGAGAGAGGTGAAGGTGAAGGTCGTACAGTTGAGAAAGCCTGCGAGGAAGAGAGAGGGAAAGAAGGTAGGTCGCTGTATACCGCAAGCTGTTTGTTGCTGTTGTTGTCGTACCCTGGCTAAAAGACTCCAGGGATCATCCGAGCAGCGGAAGTACTTGAACGCTATGGTACAAATGCGTCAGCTGGGGATGGGAACATTACGTGTGTGACCGGGTGTTTTTTTTTTTTGTTTGTTTGTTTTTTTGTTTTTTGTATTACCCCGCCACGTGGGCAGCCACGCTCCGACTTCGAGGGATTTTGGAGACTAATGGTGTCATGCTAGGAGCTTGTCGCTGCAAGTTGTAAGGATTGCACCTCGTCTAACATTTGGCTCGAAGTTCTCAAAGGAATTCTTGTCTTGCTCGCAATGTTCTGTGAAACAGATTTGTTGTTGATGATGTTGTTGTTGTTGCTGCTGCTGCTGCTGCTGAAAATGAGAGGGGGTGGGATGGGGTGGGTGGGGGGTCAAGACACACGAAGGGAGCGAGGGGGGGGGGGGGGGTGGAGGGGGGGGTGAAATGAGGGGGGGGGAAAGGGTGGGGGGGGTCAAGACACACGAAGGGAGCGAGCGAGGGGGTGGTGGAGGTGGGGTGAAATGAGAGGGGGTGGGAAGGGGGGGGGATCAAGACACACGAAGGGAGCGGGGGTGGAGGAGGTGGGGGTCAGGGGGGTTAGGAATTTCTCCGTTTTTTCTTCTTCTTTTTTTTTTTTTTTTTTTTTTTTTTTTTTGGGGGGGGGGATTTTTGTTGTTGTTGTTGTTGTTGTTGTTGTTGCTGTTTTTCAAAACAAACGCTCAGTGTTTGATTTTTAATGAAGTTAGTATGCACTGCACAAGGTATAGATTAAACAGGCAGACATTCTCTCTCTCTCTCTCTCTCTCTCTCTCTCTCTCTCTCTCACACACACACACACACACACACACACACACACACACACACACACACACATACACACACACGCGCGCACGCAGAAACGCGCATGCGCGCTTCCCATCCATACCACACAGACAACACACAACAATAAATTAGAAACCTCCATCCCTCCCCCTTCCCCCCCCCCCCCCCCCCCCCCCCCCCCCCACCCCCCCCCCCCCACCCCCACCCCCGCTTTTGCCCCTCATCCATCCCCAGTCTCCTCTCCAACTCCTTTCCGTCACCTCTTCTCCCAAACCACGCGCTTAAGACACCTGACCAATATAAAGTCAGTGTCAAGGTGGGTCATGGAGTAGTTCTAAGTTTGATTTTTCCCGTCAAGTTAGTACCAGGGCTCAGATAGTGCCACAAACAGTACGTGTATCTTATAAAGGAAAAGCATCACACAACAAAAGCAAACGACGACAACAAACAACAACAATGATATGTTAGGCGACTTACAAAGACGAACTTCACCTTTCTTTTTGTTCAGTTGAATTTCCAGCATGGTTGCACAAAATAGAAAGCTTGATGTTGTATTTGTTGAAGCATGGGAGGTGAAGTCACCTCCATTTTCTAGATTGTTTTTGTTGTGTTTTTGTTTTGTTTTTCGATTTTCATCATCATAATTGTTGTTGTTGTTTTTTTGTTGTTAGTATCGTCATTATCATTATTCTTCTTCTTCTTGTCGTTTACATTCTACATTCTTCCTGATTTTTCAATACAGAGTTTTCATTGATATCAATCGTACCAAGACTACCTGTATCTCTTTGGGTTTTGACACCATTCAAAAGGGAAGCAACTCGAGGGGGAGCTGGGAAGCGATAATAATCCTTCAAAGATTAACGCCCCCACCCCCCCCCCCCCACCCTACCCATCCGCCCCAGCATTTCGGCTTGATCTGATTCGTGCTTATGGTGGATGGATTAGTTTTTGTTTTTTTTAAATCGAAAAGAAACTAGATTCCATGTGTAAACTTGGTCTTCGTTTTTCATGTCTCTTATTTTCATTCATCATTATATCTGGGATTAAGTGATTCGCCCATTTCTGTAAACTACCTTGCAATTTGTTTCTAGGAAGACTGCTGTCCATCTCTTTGTTTTACATCTTGCTCCCCCCCAAGTCCCGTGAAACCAGCTTTCAACATGCGCAAGAAATACAAGGAAAGAGATCGTATGCCACTGTACCACCGCCAACACCTCCCTGAAAGCGAGCACTCGGAGAGGCTTTGCGTTATGTGATTGGCTGCGGCGGGAAGAGCGTGGCGCGCGCTTAGCGGCAAGTGGGAGGGATTAGCTTGTTTTTGTCA
>JADBJO010004818.1:115206-117706 GCA_016801955.1 Conus betulinus | reverse complement strand
TTGTTTTTCATTCCATGCGTAGACATTCATCTGATAACTTCTGGAGATTTTTCTTTTAACACATCACTATGATGTCTTCAGCAATTGGCTCTTTTCTCTCATTTCAGAACATTTGTACAAAAACCAAGCAAGCTGACGAGCAACGTTAACATTTTCACATGTCAAAAGTTCTATCAGATACTGGTTTTCGAAATGAGGCGAAATAGTTTTGAAAATATTTGGGCGAGTATTGTTGTACTGAGGACACTCAAACAAGACATGTTTTTCATCCTGTAGTTCATCTGTACAGAAGGGACAGTCATGCATTCCCGCAGAGTTATCCCGCATGAAAACGATTTTTTTGTGAGAGTTCATGTCGCTCACCCCTAATCTGAACCTCGTCAAGGATTCTCTGAAGTACTTTATCTTAACTTCAGAAAAATAATGTTCTGGTACAAGCATTGTTTTGAATGATGTATACAAGGTGAAACGTCTACTGTCGCGTATGTCTGTAAACCACTCGTGTTTTGCTACGTCTGTAATTCTTTGTTTAAAAACAGACAGAAACATTAAATCATTTTCCACTCTTTGGTTTAGCCAAACAAAATTGAAACCCAATGTCTGTAAAAGTATTCTAGTTTTTGTGATCCAGTTAATTTTCCCTTGGTTATCCAGCCTATTTAGAAGGTCGTAAGCTTGCTTGGGCAGGCGATCTGTGTCCATCTTTATGATACGTAGCCAGTATTTCACAGCTCGGATACAACAGTTCGCTTGATGCTGGTTCTGTAAGCCAGATGGCGAACTTGACAGTAGTGCAAGATCATCTGCAAACAGAATGAAAAGTTCAACAAGACCGGGACAAAAATTGTACACCATGCTTTCCTTCTACCGACCATCGTTCTGATAACTGATTGAGAGATTACGGAGAAAAATGTTGTACTGGCAAACGCATCCCTGTCGTAAACCTTGCGGGCAATCGAAACAGTCCGTGAAGTCGTTCTGTACACGTACGCGTGCTTTTAAAGACTCGTACATCGCCATGCCTGCTTTGGTAAATGTACATGATGTGCCAGCTTTGACCAGGGCTCTCAGTAAGGTTACATGTTGAACCGAGTCATACGCCCTCTTTAGATCGACGAAATATACAGTTTTCCGGGTTCGCTCAAATATTTCTGGATTGCGGAGTATAAGGTAAAAAATATGATCCGTGGTAGTGTATCCTCTTCTGAATCCTGCCTGTGATTCTGACAACAAGTTATTATCTTCCAACCAGAATATAAAACGATTGTTCAACATAGATGTAGAACATTTTCCGATCAAGCTCAGGAGTAATATTCCCCTTAAGTTGGGCGGATTTTCACGATCACCTTTCTTTAAAATGGGTACAATGACGGCTTCTCACCACATGTCTGGAAAAGTCTCCGACAAAAACAAACAAACAAACAAACAAACAACTGAATTGGATAGTTTCGTGAGAAACTCACATGCTACCTCTTCTGCTGACTTCAGCATTTCTGCCAGGATTTCATCTGAGCCACAAACTTTGCCAGATTTTCAGTGTCGTAATGCTCTTCGAACCTCACTTTCAGGGACGGCTTGATCGAGTATGTCAATTTCTGGTAGCGTGGCAAAATCAATTGAATGATTAACATTAGATTCACTTGAGGCGCATTAGTTCGGTTTGAACACTTCACTGAAACGATCAAACCATTTTGTGTTTTGTAATTTTGTCTCTACAGACTTCCTTGGACTTCAGATGCAAACATGAATTGACTTCTTTGGGTTACCTATATGATTCATGAGGGCATCTGCTTTCGTTTTTGTTTGTTTTTTGTTTTGTTTTGTTTTTGTTTTCCTTAACGTTTTTTTTTTTCCCTTATCTTTGATTAAACTTTAGCACGACGGTTTGTTCTCAAGGAATCCTGCCAGTTTGGTTCTGATCTTTTGCCTCTCAATTTCCGTCACTTTGTCTTCGCATCCTTTTTTTTTTGCTTCGATGACAATCCTCGTCAAACCATTCCCCGTCTCTTTGTTCTGGTTGTTCCCAGAGAACACTGTTTTATTCATGCGATTTGCCGCTGACCGTAGGCACTGCACGAACAAGCCAACCGCACTGTTGACATCAGTGTCAGTGTCAACACCGTTGACATCAGAGTCAGTGTCAACACAGTCAGTGTCAACACCGTTGACATCAGCGTCAGTGTCAGCTAATGCGCGTGACAATTATTCCTGGGATTCCCGTGGTCGGAGAGAATCTAACAACACGTGTATTTTACCGTCATCCCAAACCAGCTTTTCAGTTTTTCGCTTTTGACGGAATTGTTGACTGCTGTGAGCCAGAGCCACGGATAGAAAGAATTGTTGACTGCTGTGATGAGCAAGAGCCACGGATAGAAAGAATTGTTGACTGCATGCTGTGAGCCAGAGCCACGGATAGAAAGAATTGTTGACTGCTGTGAGCCAGAGCCACAGATAGAAAGAATTGTAGACTGCTGTGAGCCAGAGCCACGGATAAAAAGAA
>JADBJO010004818.1:100206-110206 GCA_016801955.1 Conus betulinus | reverse complement strand
CGTGATCGGAAAAAGTTGTCCGTGTCCGAACCCTCCGCCACCGCTGCACAGGCTGTTTGGTTCCCCCCCCCCCCCCCCCCCCCTTCAAACCTATGCCCCGGGAGGTTTTTTTTTTTTTTTTTTTTTTTTTTTTTTTTTGGGGGGGGAGGGTGCGGGGGGGGGGGGGAGGAGGCAGAAGGGATCCTCATACGAGTCGCTTACTGGCTTGCACCCATCCTATGTCTCACTGTCCTCCCCTTCTTCACCCATCCTGTCCCTCTCTCTCTCCCTTCTTCACCCACCCATCCTGTCCCTCTCTGTCCTCCCTTCTTCACCCATCCTATCCCTCTCTGTCCTCCCTTCTTCACCCATCCTATCCCTCTCTGTCCTCCTTTCTTCACCCATCCTATCCCTCTCTGTCCTCCCTCCTTCACCCATCCTATCCCTCTCTGTCCTCCTTTCTTCACCCATCCTATCCCTCTCTGTCCTCCCTTCTTCCCCATCCTGTCCCTCTCTGTCCTCCCTCCTTCACCCATCCTATCCCTCTCTGTCCTCCCGTCTTCACCATCCTGTCCCTCTCTGTCCTCCACCCATCCTCATCCTTCCCCCATCCTCCTATCCCTCTCTGTCCTCCCTTCTTCACCCATCCTGTCCCTCTCTGTCCTCCCTCCTTCACCATCCTATCCCTCTCTGTCCTCCTTCTTCACCCATCCTGTCCCTCTCTGTCCTCCCTCCTTCACCCATCCCTATCCCTCTCTGTCCTCCCTTCTTCACCCATCCTATCCCTCTCTGTCCTCCCTTCTTCACCCATCCTGTCCCTCTCTGTCCTCCCTCCTTCACCCATCCTATCCCTCTCTGTCCTTCCTCCTTCTTCACCCATCCTGTGTCCCTCTCTGTCCCATCCTTTCTTTCCCCATCCTGTCCCTCTCTGTCCTTCCTTCTTCACCCATCCTATCCCTCTCTGTCCTTCCTCCTTCACCCATCCTATCCTATCCCTCTCTGTCTTCCTCCCTGTCCTCTCTTCCCCTTCATCCTGTCCCTCTCTGTCCTCCCTTCTTCCCCCATCCTGTCCCTCTCTGTCCTCCCTTCTTCACCCATCCTGTCCCTCTCTGTCCTCCCTTCTTCACCCATCCTGTCCCTCTCTGTCCTCCCTTCTTCACCCATCCTGTCCCTCTCTGTCCTCCTTCCTTCACCCATCCTATCCCTCTCTGTCCTCCCTCCTTCACCCATCCATCCTCCCTCTCTGTCCTCCTTTCTTCACCCACCCTATCCCTCTCTGTCCTCCCTCCTTCACCCATCCTGTCCCTCTCTGTCCTCCCTTCTTCACCCCATCCTGTCCCTCTCTGTCCTCCTTTCTTCACCCATCCTATCCCTCTCTGTCCTCCCTTCTTTCTTCACCCATCCTGTCCCTCTCTGTCCTCCCTTTCTTCACCCATCATCCTGTCCCTCTCTGTCCTCCTTTCTTCACCCATCCTGTCCCTCTCTGTCCTCCCCTTCACCCATCCTGTCCCTCTCTGTCCTCCTTTCTTTCACCCATCCTGTCCCTCTCTGTCCTCCTTTCTTCCCCCATCCTGTCCCCTCTCTGTCCTCCCTCTTCACCCATCCTGTCCCTCTCTGTCCTCCCTCCTTCACCCATCCTGTCCCTCTCTGTCCTCCTTCTCTTCACCCATCCTATCCCTCTCTGTCCTCCCTCTCTCCACCATCCTATCCCTCCTCTCCTGTCCTCCCTCTCTTCACCCCATCCTCCTATCCCTCTCTGTCCTCCCTTCTTCACCCATCCTATCCCTCTCTGTCCTCCTTCTTCACCCATCCTGTCCCTCTCTGTCCTCCTTTCTTCACCCATCCTGTCCCTCTCTGTCCTCCTCCTCCTATCCCTCTCTGTCCTCCCTCCTCCCTCTCTCCTCTCCTTTCCTTCTTCACCCATCCTGTCCCTCTCTGTCCTCCCTTCTTCCCCCATCCTATCCCTCTCTGTCCTCCTTTCTTCACCCATCCTGTCCCTCTCTGTCCTCCCCATCACCCCTCCTGTCCTCCCTCTCTGTCCTCCTTTCCTTCTCTCTGTCCTCCCCTCCTTCAACCCATCCTGTCCCTCTCTGTCCTCCTTTCTTCCCCTCCTCCTATCCCTCTCTGTCCTCCCTCCTTCACCCATCCTGTCCCTCTCTGTCCCTCCCTCCTTCTCCTTCCCTCTCTGTCCTCCTTTCTTCACACCCATCCTGTCCCTCTCTGTCCTCCTTTCTTCACCCCCTGTCCTTGTCCCTCTCACCCATCCTCCTGTCCTCCCTTCACCCATCCTGTCCCTCTCTGTCCTCCCCTCCTTCACCCATCCTGTCCCTCTCTGTCCTCCTTTCTTCACCACCTGTCCCTCCTGTCCCTCTCCTTCTCCTGTCCTCCTGTCCTCCTTCACCCATCCTGTCCCTCTCTGTCTCCTTTCTTCACCCATCCTGTCCCTCTCTGTCCTCCTTTCTTCACCCATCCTGTCCCTCTCTGTCCTCCTTTCTTCACCCATCCTGTCCCTCTCTGTCCTCCCTTCTTCACCCCATCCTATCCCTCTCTGTCCTCCCCTCCTTCACCCATCCTATCCCTCTCTGTCCTCCTTTCTTTCACCCCATCCTGTCCCTCTCTGTCCTCCTTTCTTCACCCATCCTGTCCCCTCTCTGTCCTCCCTTCTTCACCCATCCTGTCCCTCTCTGTCCTCCTTTCTTCCCCCATCCTGTCCCTCTCTGTCCTCCTTCTTCACCCCCCTGTCCTGTCCCCCTCCTATCCTCTCTGTCCTCCCTCCTTCACCCATCCTGTCCCTCTCTGTCCTCCCTCCTTCACCCCCTCCTGTCCCTCTCTGTCCTCCTTCTCTCCACCCACCCTATCCCTCTCTGTCCTCCTTTCTTCCTCACCCATCACTCCCTCCCTCTCTGTCCTCCTTTCTTCACCCTCCTGTCCCTCTCTGTCCTCCTTTCTTCACCCATCCTATCCCTCTCTGTCCTCCCTTCTTCACCCATCCTGTCCCTCTCTGTCCTCCTTTCTTCACCATCCTGTCCATCCTGTCCCTCTCTCTCCTCCTTCCCGTCACCCATCCTGTCCCTCTCTGTCCTCCTTTCTTCACCCATCCTGTCCCTCTCTGTCCTCCTTTCTTCACCCCATCCTATCCCTCTCTGTCCTCCTTTCTTCACCCATCCTGTCCCTCTCTGTCCTCCTCCCTTCACCCATCCTGTCCCTCTCTGTCCTCCTTTCTTCACCCATCCTGTCCCTCTCTGTCCTCCTTTCTTCACCCATCCCTATCCCTCTCTGTCCTCCCTTCTTCACCCATCCTGTCCCTCTCTGTCCTCCTTTTCTTCACCCATCCTGTCCCTCTCTGTCCTCCCTTCTTCACCCATCCTGTCCCTCTCTGTCCTCCCTTCTTCACCCATCCTGTCCCTCTCTGTCCTCCCTCCTTCACCCATCCTGTCCCTCTCTGTCCTCCTTTCTTCTTCACCCATCCTGTCCCTCTCTGTCCATCCTGTCCCTCTCTGTTTCTTCACCCATCCTGTCCCTCCTGTCCTCCTTTCTTCCCACCCATCCTGTCCTCCTTTCTCTTTCACTCTCCTGTCCCTCTCTGTCCTCCCTCCTTCACCCTCCCTGTCCCTCTCTGTCCTCCTCCTTCACCCATCCTGTCCCTCTCTGTCCTCCCTTCTTCCCCCATCCTGTCCCTCTCTGTCCTCCTTCCTTCACCCATCCTATCCCTCTCTGTCCTCCCTCCTTCACCCATCCTGTCCCTCTCTGTCCTCCCTCCTTCACCCATCCTATCCCTCTCTGTCCTCCTTTCTTCACCCATCCTGTCCCTCTCTGTCCTCCTTTCTTCACCCATCCTGTCCCTCTCTGTCCTCCATTCTTCACCCATCCTGTCCCTCTCTGTCCTCCTCCATTCTTCACCCATCCTGTCCCTCTCTGTCCTCCTTTCTTCACCCATCCTGTCCCTCTCTGTCCTCCATTCTTCACCCCATCCTGTCCCTCTCTGTCCTCCCTTCTTCACCCATCCTGTCCCTCTCTGTCCTCCTCCATTCTTCACCCATCCTGTCCCTCTCTCTGTCTCCTTTCTTCACCCATCCTATCCCTCTCTGTCCTCCATTCTTCACCCATCCTATCCCTCTCTGTCCTCCCTTCTTCACCCATCCTATCCCTCTCTGGCGGTTGTCTTTAAACAAAACTTTGAAAGTAACTAACGAGAAGAAAGTGGTTTCTCGTTCTTCGTGTTCATGGTCCTAAATGTTACTTGTCTTTGTGATGATGAAGATCTAGGAGGTCGAAATGCTGTGTGTTTCGTCCTGAACTTTATTTGTCCGTGTCCTTGGTGGTAACTAACCCCCTCTATTTTTCCTAAAAAAAAAAAGTAATAACTAACGAACCAACAATCGAAAAATTGCCGAAATGAATACATGACTTATGATGATAAACATAAATTGATTAAGGAAGCCTGACATTCAGCAATAACGTTGTAGAAAGTGATTAATAATATCAATAAAGAAAAAAAAAAGAAAAGAAAAGAAAATTGCAACATAGACAACGAACGAGGCAAAAGCAACAGAAAGGTAGTGAGAGACAGGGAAAAAAGGACAGAAATACAGAAAGAATGCCACAGAAAGAAAGCAACCGAAAGAAAGATGGAAAGCAACCAAAGGAAGAGAAGAGAGTAACAGAAAGATGGAAAGCAGCCAAAGGAAGAGACGAAGTAACAGAAAGACGAGCCAAAAGGAAGACGACAGAAAACAGAAAGATGGAAAGCAGCCAAAGGAAGAGACGAGAGTAACAGAAAGATGGAAAGCAGCCAAAGGAAGAGACGAGAGTAACAGAAAGATGGAAAGCAGCCAAAGGAAGAGAAGAAAGCAACAGAAAGATGGAAAAGCAGCCAAAGGAAGAGAGGAAAGTAACAGAAAGATGGAAAGCAATGGAAAGAAAGGGAGGGGGGTAACACGACCAAGCAAAGAAAGCCACAGGAAAAAAAAAAGAAAAAGCAAGGAAAGAAAGTAACGAGAGGAAAAAGAAAAAAACAGAAAGGAAAAAGAAAATCAGAAAGGAAACAGAAAAAAAAAACAGAAAAAAAAAAAAAAAAAAAAAACAATCGCAGCAAGAGAACGAAGAAACGCAACAGAGACCAACAGAAGGGTTGGGGGGGGGGGGGGGGGAGAGAAAGGGAAAAAATAAAAAATAGAAAGAATGAAATCGACAGACAGACAAAGAAAGAAAAAGAAGAGAAGAAAGAAAGAAAGAAAGAAAGAAAGAATGCAACTGAAAGAAGACAAGTTTGCAACAGAAACAAACTATGAAAAAAAAAAAAAAACAATACTGTTCCGCCGAACGAAAGAGAGAACAAACAAATTGCAAATACAAAACACGACGCGTTTCGACCTCCTTGGTCGTCTTCAGCCATGACAAACAACATTCAAGACAATCAAACTGAGAACGATGGATGTGTGACAGGACAAAAAAAAAAAAAAGAAGAGAAAGAAAGAAAAGAATGACACATCAGAAAGAAAGGAAAAACCTTCAATAGAAGGAGGAAAGAAGACCACTCAGGAGTGTCAAAATCTTACCGGGGGGGGGTCAAAGATAGGGGAGAGGGAAGGAGTAGGCAGAAATGGTGACACTGGTCTGTGTCCGCCCGCCCTGGAGCTGATCGATGGGGCTCAAAAGATGATGACCACCTCTCCACAGCTGAACTTTTCCGACAAGCGGCCCCTTCGCAATTGGATCGAGGGAAGACTTCGTGGATAGGGGAAGGAGGGAGATGGAAAAGGATTCAGTAGCGACGGCCAGGGAGAGGGGGTGAGGGTGGAGGGGGGAGCAGGGGAGGGGGTTGGGGGCGTGAGAGGGAAGTTTTAGGGGGGGGGGGGGTGCTGGAGGGGAGTTTATTTGAGGATTTAACCCTCAAACACTGGTTGGCGTGCTTGAGAGAGCAGCGCGGTTGTTTATTCATAAGGGTGTGTGAACATGATTCTGTTCTTTGACACAAATGCCCGTGGCGTACTTATTACTACTACAGTTTGTACAAATAGTTCCCCCCTCCTTCTGGACATTCTGTGCTAGTAACGTCCCCTTTTCCTTTCGCTCTCAGTAACTCTGTCTCCTCCTTTGCTGTACTGTCGTCTACTGTCCTTTCTGTCTACCATATCTTTTACCTATCTTTTTTTTCCCCACAACCTCTTCCCACAATTTCTGCACTCAACGAAGTCGGAGTGAACTGACTATACTCTCGAGTATAGTGTGAGTATCCCAACAGGGTAAAACGAGGCCAAGGGAAAGAAGAGGTAGTAGAAGACATGCAAAGCATGGCCCCTCCTCTCTCAAGTATGAAGGTCTCCTCCTCTCCCTCTCTCTTCCTCTCTTCTCTCTCTCTCAGTAACAGATCTCTTCTCTCCTCTCTAGGGTAACACGCCAACAAAAAAGCCCCAGGAACATTTGAAACTGAGTCGTCTCCCCGCACTGGACTTCCCCCTCTCTGGCAGACCACCTCTCAGACAGCGAATAACGCAAACCTCTCGCCATTCTCTCTCTCTCCTCTCATCCTCTCCTCACCGAAGAAACGCAACAGATCCCTCTCTTCTCAGGGGGAGGTGCCCCTCTGAAGGGACTCTCTAACTGTCGAGCTTCTCTCGACCTGACTTTGAAAAGCAAGAAATAAAGAAAATCACTCAAACGGAAATAATACAAGCCTGGAGGCAGATACCAACTCGCCGAAAAACTCTCAAACAAGACTGTCTCGTCTCCGCCGAACGAGCTCCTCTCCTCTCTCTCTCGTTCTCTCAAAACTCTCTCTCCTTCGACCTCTCTTCTCCGTCTCTCTCTCAATGACTCTCTTGCAACATTCCATCTCTCCCATCTCTCTCTCCTGCTCTCGGTCTCTCCTCTCGCTCTCTCTCACTCTCTCTCAGAATGAAACTCTCTCCTTCTCGCATCTTTGCAAATATTTGTGTGCAAACTTGCTGCAGATAAATCTCTCTCTCTCTCCTCTCTCTCTCTCTCTCCTCTCTCTCCCTCTCTCCTCCCATCTCTCTCGACCCCATATTCTCCTGTGGCAATATTTGTGGCAACTTGCAATCTCTCTCCTCTCTCTGACAAGGGGGATTTGTGAACAAGGCACTCAGTAGCTCTCTCCTCCATCTCTCTCCCTCTCCTCTCATCTCTCTGGGTGGTCTGACAAATATTTGTGGGCAATATTCTCTCTCACTTGAGCCCAGCAAAAAAAAAAATCTCTCTCTCTCCTCTCTCTCTCAATCCTCTCTGACAAATATTTGTGGCTGTTCGCACATCTCTCTCCTCTGCTCCTCCTGTCCCCTCTCTCTCTCTCTCATCGCTCTGTCTCCTCTGTCTCTCTCCTCTCATCTCTCGTCTCCTCTCTCTGAAAATCTCCACCGCCACTCTCGCTTCTCTCTGGAACGCTGGAGAACTGTTCTCTCTCCTCTCCTCCTCTCTCTTCTCTCTTCTCTCTCTCTTCCTCGCTCTTGCAACATAACACATATGAGTGGCCATACTGGCGTGCAAATAACTCTCCTCTCTATATCTCTCTTCTACGCTCTCCCCCCCTATAAGATCCCAAATATTTCTGCAGGAAATACTCCTCTCTCCTCTCCTCTCCTCTCTCTCTCTGACAAATTATTGGGTGGAATAATCTGCAGCAAAAAGACTCTCTCTCTCTCTCTCGTCTCCTTCTCGCTCTCCTCTCCCTCTCTTCTCTCTCATAGTGCTCTCCTCTGCTCCTCTGAAAATATTCTCTCTCTTGCAGCTGCTGGAAGTCAAAAAAAAAAAACTCTCTCTTGACACCATCTTGCAAGTCCTCTGTCTCTCTCTCTGTCTCTCTCTCGTCTCTCTCCTCGGCTCTCGGTCCCCTCTCTGTCTCTCCTCTCTCCTCTCTCTCATCCTCGCTCTCTTGTGCCTGACTGACTGGTTGACCACATACTGTGCCTGACTGACTGGTTGACCACATACTGTGTCTGACTGACTGGTTGACCACATACTGTGCCTGACTGACTGGTTGACCACATACTGTGCCTGACTGACTGGTTGACCACATACTGTGCCTGACTGACTGGTTGACCACATACTGTGCCTGACCACATACTGGTTTGACCACATACTGTGCCTGACTGGTTGACCACATACTGTGCCTGACTGACTGGTTGACCACATACTGTGCCTGACTGACTGGTTGACCACATACTGTGCCTGACTGGTTGACCACATACTGTGCCTGACTGACTGGTTGACCACATACTGTGCCTGACTGACTGGTGACCACATACTGTGGTGGTTGACCACATACTGTGCCTGACTGACTGGTTGACCACATACTGTGCCTGACTGGTTGACCACATACTGTGCCTGACTGGTTGACCACATACTGTGCCTGACTGACTGGTTGACCACATACTGTGCCTGACTGACTGGTTGACCACATACTGTGCCTGACTGACTGGTTGACCACATACTGTGCCTGACTGACTGGTTGACACATACTGTGCCTGACTGACTGGTTGACCACATACTGTGCCTGACTGGGTTGACCACACTGTGCCTGACTGACTGGTTGACCACATACTGTGACCTGACTGGACTGGTTGACCACATACTGTGCCTGACTGACTGGTTGACCACATACTGTGCCTGACTGACTGGTTGACCACATGCTGTGCCTGACTGGTTGACCATACTGTGCCTGACTGGGTGACCACATACTGAGAGGCAAGGTGCCCCAGAAATCTCGCCAACCTTTTGCAGCGATCAGAAGCACAGGAACCGTTTGTTTCCGACGATGTGTCCTAGTCCGGCCCGTCTCCGTTCCCGCTAAGGCTGTGCTTGGCGCCATCTTGGCTTCTTCTTTCGTCTTCCCCTCGTGGTCGAGAGGTCACTTCCGGTTGGAGAATTTGCGGCGTGTGATGATTATGTTGTAGGTCTGATATAGGGCGCCTTCTGGTGGTGGTGGGTGGGTGGTGATAGTGGTGGTGGTGATGGTGATGGTGGTTAGTAAAAGTGCCTGGTGGTTGGATTGTGCAGCCTGCAGTGAGGAGAGTCTGCTGTCAGGGGTTCCGAGTTCGATTCCAGTATCCAAGTGACTGTTGTGTTGCCTGTATACCACGTGTTTTGATGGCATCAGTCCGTGTTTGCTTTTCCATCTATCATTTCCCCGCCTTCCATCCGAGTCCCTCCCTCCCCCCCCCCCTCCTTCTGCGCACCCACTCCCCCACTCCTCCTCCTCCTCTTCCCACCTTCCTTTTCCTCCCCTCTCTCCTGGGCTGGTTATCGCTGTTTGCCAAATATCACGCTCCGTGGATGGGAATGCAAAATAGGAATGCAACACACGAACTGATCATGCGTGCAGTTGTAAAGAATCAGAGAGCGAAGTATCGAGAACGTGGTACACACTCTCTCTCTCTCTCTCTCCACTCTCTCTCTCTCTCTCTCTCTCTCTCTCTCTCTCTCTCTCTCTCTCTCTCTCTCTCTCTCTGTATGTGTGTATGCGCGCGTGCCAAAAAATGCATTGCTGTGAGGAGAGAGAGAGAGAGAGAGAGAGAGAGAGAGAGAGAGAGAGAGAGACTCTACATCATTCCTGTTATCAGCAAACTTTTAATGAAAAACGTTGAAAAAAAGTCACTCGACAGGGGTGAGAAGCGTGAGTGCGTGTATTGTGGGAGAGGGGGGGGGGGGGGCAGAGGAGAGGGTTGAAGGGGACGGCTGAAGGGGGTGATGGTGTTGATTGAAAACAAGACAGAAGTCTTCTCTAGAAGGCAGAAATTTAAAAACGAGTTATTTTTCAATGGATATTCAAGCCATGAACAATTTATCTACAAGACCGTTGCTTTTTGTTTGTGGGCTTGTTTCTGTCTTGCTGTGGTCTGACAACGCCCTAAGGATGCCAAACATACCCCACAAACAACGCCCCAAGAATGCCAAACACACATCCCAAGCAACGCCCCAACAATGCCAAACAATCACCACAAACAAACCCACAAGCATGTCAAACAATCACCACAAACAACGCCCCAACAATGCCAAACAACCC
>JADBJO010004818.1:92706-97706 GCA_016801955.1 Conus betulinus | reverse complement strand
AAGGGAAATGGGGTGGAAGGCATTCACTGACCAGTGGAAATGGGGTCAAAGCATTCACTGACCAAGGGAAATGGGTGTGGAAGGCATTCACTGACCAAGTGGAAATGGGGGGGAAGGCATTCACTGACCAAGGGAAATGGGGTGGAAGGCATTCACTGACCAAGGGAAATGGGGTGGAAGGCATTCACTGACCAAGGGAAATGGGGTGGAAGGCATTCACTGACCAAGGGAAATGGGGTGGAAGGCATTCACTGACCAAGGGAAATGGGGTGGAAGGCATTCACTGACCAAGGGAAATGGGGTGGAAGGCATTCACTGACCAAGGGAAATGGGGTGGAAGGCATTCACTGACCAGTGGAAATGGGGTGGAAGGCATTCACTGACCAAGTGGAAATGGGGTGGAAGGCATTCACTGACCAGTGGAAATGGGGTGGAAGGCATTCACTGACCAGTGGAAATGGGGTGGAAGGCATTCACTGACCAGTGGAAATGGGGTGGAAGGCATTCACTGACCAGTGGAAATGGGGTGGAAGGCATTCACTGACCAAGGGAAATGGGGTGGAAGGCATTCACTGACCAAGGGAAATGGGGTGGAAGGCATTCACTGACCAGTGGAAATGGGGTGGAAGCATTCACTGACCAGTGGAAATGGGGTGGAAGGCATTCACTGACCAGTGGAAATGGGGAAAGGCATTCACTGACCAGTGGAAATGGGGTGGAAGGCATTCACTGACCAAGGGAAATGGGGTGGAAGGCATTCACTGACCAAGGAAATGGGGTGGAAGGCATTCACTGACCAAGAGAAATGGGGTGCAAAGCATTCACTGACCAGTGGAAATGGGGTGGAAGGCATTCACTGACCAGTGAAATGGGGGTGGAAGGCATTCACTGACCAAGGGAAATGGGGTGGAGGGCATTCACTGACCAGTGGAAATGGGGTGGAAGACATTCACTGACCAAGGGAAATGGGGTGGAAGGCATTCACTGACCAGTGGAAATGGGGTGGAAGCATTCACTGACCAGGGAAATGGGGTGGAAGGCATTCACTGACCAAGGAAATGGGTGGAAGGCATTCACTGACCAAGGGAAATGGGGTGGAAGGCATTCACTGACCAGTGGAAATGGGGTGGAAGGCATTCACTGACCAGTGGAATGGGGGTGGAAGGCATTCACTGACCAGTGGAAATGGGGTGGAAGGCATTTCACTGACCAGTGGAAATGGGGTGGAAGGCATTCACTGACCAGTGGAAATGGGGTGGAAGGCATTCACTGACCAAGGGAAAATGGGGTGGTGGAAGGCATTCACTGACCAAGAGAAATGGAGTGGAAGGCATTCGCGTCTCCTTCGGCACGACTCCGGCAAGACAGAGCATGCTTATTGACGCTGTTGGCGTTTCCCAACGCTCAAGAATGATGGTAAACAGAAACACCAGAGATTGCAGTTTCCAAACGCTCAAGAATGATGGTAACAGAAACACCAGAGATTGCAGTTTCCAACGCTCAAGAATGATGGCAACAGAAACACCAGAGATTGCAGTTTCCAATGCACAAGAATGATGGTAACAGAAACACCAGAGATTGCAGTTTCCAATGCACAGGAATGATGGCAACAGAAACGCCAGAGATTGCAGTTTCCAACGCACAGGAATGATGGCAACAGAAACACCAGAGATTGCAGTTTCCAATGCACAGGAATGATGGCAACAGAAACGCCAGAGATTGCAGTTTCCAACGCACAGGAATGATGGCAACAGAAACACCAGAGATTGCAGTTTCCAACGCACAGGAACGATGGCAACAGAAACACCAGAGATTGAAGTTTCCAACGCACAGGAACGATGGCAACAGGAGTACTCGGCTTGCCACGCTGCTTATTGACGCTGTTGGAGTTTCCATGATAGAAACGGAACAACACCAGAGATAATATTAATCACGTTATCCCGGGGTCAGTGTTGAATGGGTCATCTTACTGGCCAGGTTTTACACAGCAGACATTACACCAGAGATGATATTCATCACGTTATCCCGGGGTCAGAGTTGAATGGGTCACCTTACCTGATTTCATGGTGTCATTTCTCTCTCTCTCTCTCTCTCTCTCCTCTCTCTCTCTCTCTCTCTCTAAAAGCCCAATGTGACTGCCTCTCTCTCTCTCTCTCTTATCTCTCTCTCCAATACAAGCCCCAACAAAGTGTTCAGGATTGGAGCTCATCTCTCTATCGATCTCTCTCTCTTCTCCGGTCTCCCTTAATGACTGCCCCTAGGAGAGAGTAGAGTAAACAGGAATCCACTCTCATCTTCTCTCTCTCTTTCGTGTGTGTGTTTCACAATAGTAACGCTCCCTATTCTCCTGGAGGTGTGTGTGTGTCTGGTGTGTGTCTGTGTGTGTTCTTTCTCGGTCTCCACAGAGACCGCAAACCCCCCCCATCTGATCTAAGAGCTTATGGATAGGTCTTTTAAGGCAGCTACCCTTTTGATAGAGCCCCCTAGTTTCTCTCTATTCTTCTCTCTCCCTCTCCTCCTATCTCTCTCTCTACTCCCCTCTAAGCTCTCTCCCTCTATACCCAATACGCTCCCTATTTCTCCTCTAGCGCAATACACTCTCTCTCTCTCTCTCTCTCTCTCTCTCCTCTCCCTCTCTATCTTCTCCCCAATACCGCCCTCTATCTCTCTCTCTGTTCTCCCCAATACCGCCCCCTAGTTCTTCTTCTCTCTCTCTCTCTCTCTCTCTCTCTCTCTCTCCAATATCGCCCTCTCTATCTCTCTCTGTCTATGTATCTCCGATCTCTCCTGGTCTCTCTCTCTCCTCTCTCTCTCTCTCTCTCTCTCTCTCTCTTCTCTTCTTTCAATACTAAATTTGCACCCAGACTGAAGACGTAAGTATCCGTTTCGTCCTTTGTTGTGCTTGTTTGGGATGCTATGGGTCCTGCCTGAAGAAGACTCAGTAGGCTGAAACGCGTTGTGTTTGTTGGGGAGGTGTAATGATGGTGGACGGGAGAAGAGAAGAGGAAATCGACTTGAGAGAAGAGCAAATTGACATTTTTTGAGAATGGAGGGAAGGGACGGGGGCGGGGGGGGGGGGGGGGGGGGGGGGGGTTTAGACGCGAAAACGGTACTGATGCAGAGAGAGCGAAAACGGAGCCTACCCTGTCGTCCATATTCCTTTTTTTTTTTTTTTTTTAAAACTATTACTAACACATTAACTACTAGTAACATAGTACGTTAAACCATGTCTTTTCTCAGCAACACTTCGAGAGATCAAAAAAAAAAAATAACATACCGAGAGAGAGGAAGGGGGGAGGGGGGGGGGGGGGGGGCTGTTGTGCCTTCCCTCTCCACTCTCCCCCCTGGTTCCGCCTCTTCGTGAGACAAAGAGATACCCACTGTAGATCCAAATCAAAGATGAAGAAACAGATTGAAAAAAAAACAAACCAAACAAAAGACGAAGTAAAACAATCAAGTCTCGGATTTCGCTTTTGGTTTTAGGGGCCGAGATAGACTCAGTTGGTTTAGAGAGCGACAGGGACTCGTGATCCTGGGCTTGTGGGTTCGAATTTCGGTTACAGGGGGATTTTTCACTTGGAAAAGTTAACACTGGTTCTGACTCCATTCACCATACAGGTCCTTCGAATGAAACGAAAATCGATGTTTTAGGTTCCGGTGTTGTGAACGCGCGAATGATTATCTGGCACACACACGTCAAATCCCATCACCAACTTCTTCGGAAAAGAAGGCCAGTTTGGCCGTTGGTGAAACTAGGATGACACATTACCTAGCCAGCTATTCATGCACCTTCTCCGAAGATGGAGTATGGCTGATTTAATGGCAGGATAAAAAAAAAAAGATCATGCACACAAAACTCCACTCCTTTGTGGGGTAGATGGGATTGAATCTTGCCTGTCTATACAGGGGAGTGTCCGCAGGAGTATCAGCCTGCGTACGCAGAAGAGAAGGAGAAGGTTATGAAAGGGAAACTGGTCTGGAAAATACTGTCTGGAATAAGGTCTGGAATACTGTCCAGCCTTCATTTGTTTTCCTCCTCCATGCAGCAGGGTAGTAAAGGGGGGTTGGTGGGGGGTGTGTACGGGTGTAAAGTAGGGGGTGTTGGTGTAAACGACCTCAAAACAAAAAGCACGAATGACCTTCGAACTCGACCCCTTGCCCGAGAGGGACGCATTCACACGGCAACAACGACAACGCGATAGTAGTAAGTAAGGCGCCTAGCCTACAAATCCGGGGGATTGAATTGCCCCTTGTTCTAGGTTTCGTTATCTATTTTGACATTCAGAGACAATAATTATCACACACCGATTTTAGTCCGCAAGTTTTTACAATCTCCGATTGGTTTCATCACTTGGACATAGCTTGGACATAGAGCGCGCGCTGGGAGCGCGGGGGGGTCGCGGGGGGGGGGGGGGGGGGGGGTGGGGGGGGGGGGTTGGGGGGGGGGGGGGCGGGGGGCGGGGGGGGGGGGGTGTACAGAAAGGTAGTGATCCTATGCGTTTCTGCCATTGCCCTAATTATCCTCTTAGATTGTTTAATTAATTGTTGGCGGCTCGGCTCTCTTGGACTCTTTCTGTGGGAGGGCCATTGTTACTCTGTTGACACACACGTCGGACCAAAAAAAAACATAGTATCTTCATTCCCAAAAACGTCACAGGAATTATCGGTGAGAGTTTGATCCTTGATAGGAAACCAACTAATTAAGTTCGTTCGGGATGATTATTTTCCCTTGGACTAACTTTAATGAATTCCATATCTCCATTCAATCCAGAATCGAAATATCGGATTTTCTTTTTTTTTTTTTTCTTTTTTTTCCTTTTTCTTTTTTTTTTTCTTCTCCCTTTACGAATCCAGCCATCGACTGAAATATAAAAGAGACCCCGTCAGAGTTGGTTAAATAAAAACTCTGCGCGCTTAATTCATTACCTGCGCAAAAGAGGGAACAGTGTGTCTCCATCTCGACGGACTACTGTTTCATATTTTCCTTTTTTTTTTTTGTT
>JADBJO010004818.1:80206-82706 GCA_016801955.1 Conus betulinus | reverse complement strand
TGTGTGTGTGTGTGTGGTGTGTGTGTGTGTGTGTGTGTTTTACCCACACAGAGTCCATACAGATTTCGGTCAAGGAGAAAACAAAAAGAAAAACAAAAAAGAAAAGAAAGCTAATAAGCAGGATGTTCCGGCCAGTACAAATGTGACCATTCAAATTCAGATCACAAGCACAAACAAACAAACAAAACAAACAGTGTTGAAACAAGCCGCCTCTGTTTCGCTTCGAAATACACACAGAGCAAGAGTCTGTCTTTGTAAGAGAACTACTTGTCAGAAAGGAAATCCTGTCGCATTGTACATTCCCGCCATTGTCTTTTCTTTGTCTTCTTCTTCTTGTTGTTGTTTGCTTTCTTCTTCTTTCTCTTCTTTCTTTTTTTTTTTCTTACCATACATCGTAAAAGGTCAGGTCCTCGCGATGTTATGTGTACAGTTTCATATTCTAAGAAATCCCCGAGAACTATTCTCGGAAGTCGGAATCAACTACCCTTTTCCTCCAGTCCCCCCCCCCACCCCCCCCCCCCCCCCCCCCCTCCCCCCAAGCTTTACTCACAATAATAACGAATAGATAGACAAATAAATGAAAGAATGAATAAATAGATAAATAATTAAAACGCAATAGGGGAGAGGCAGATGGGAAGAGGGGGGCGGGTGGGAGAGGAGGTGGGCTCAATCGTGTGTGTTTGTGTACAGAAATAAAAGGAAAATGACCACACACCTAGACGCACGCACGCACGCACGCACGCACGCAGACGCACACACACATTCGCGCGCGTGTGCAATCTTTCTTGATCCAAGCAGAAGACAAAATGTGAAAGAAAACAAACCAAAAACAACAAAATGATAACAAGGGCATACAGTAATGTGGCTTTCATATACAACACAAAACAGACAAGTGAATTTTACACACACACACACACACACACACACACACACACACACACACACACACACACACACACACACACACACTATGTACATACATATCCTTCAATTGTTACATACAGCGGACATGAAAAAGAAAGAAATGCACATGAAAATACACCCCACGTTGCATTCAACATGCCCGCTATAAAGAACGACAACTCTGTGATCTGAGTAACCACTGCTACCATCAGATCATAGCGTAGGTCCCTCCTCCTCCTCCTCCTCCTCTCTCTCTGTCTGTCTGTCTGTCTGTCTGTCTCTCTCTCTCTCTCTCTCTCTCTCTCTCTTCTCTCTCGCTCCTCCTCTCTCTCTCTCTCTTTGTTGTGTTCTAAGTGCTTTTATTATTTGTGTAATAGTGCTGACATATTAGTAACCTTAGTCCCTCAAGGAACAAGAATGGACGGGGAAAAAAGAATCTTCTTGCTTATCTGTTACTCTTGGGGATAGAGATTATCAGTCAATCTGTGTGTGTGTGTGTGTGGTGTGTGTGGTGTGTGTGTGTGTGTGTGTGTGTTGTGTTGTGTTATAAGCAGTTTTATACTGTACAATAGTGTTAATATATTAGTATCATAAGTCCCTGAATGGACAAGGGCCAGATGTAAAAAAAAAAAAATATCCTCTTGATCATCTGTTACACTTAAGAATAAAGATTCTCTCTCACTCTCTGTCTCATACACACACACACACACACACACACACACACACACACACACACACACAACACACACACACATGCACACACACGCGCGCGCGCGCGCATACACAAACACACACACACACACACACACACACACACACACACACACATACGCACGCACGCACGCACGCACGCACGCACACATACACATACACACACACACACACACACACACACACACACACACACACACACACGCATACTAACGCTCCCAAGAAAGACAACCCTCTGACTTGAGTAGCCGCTACCCTCACCACCACCACCATCACCACCACTATCCCATCTCTCTCTCTCTCTCTCTCTCTCTCTCTCTCTCTCTCTCTCTCTCTCTCCCTCTCGCCCCGCGCGGCGGCGGCGGGAGCGGCAACGGCAGCGGGCAGTGTAGATAGTGTCGGTCAGTCAGCTCTGAGCCTGGTGAAGTTTGTACTAACCGGGCGACGGCGACCCTTCGCTGGACACTCCCCCTGGCCAGGCCACTGACCAGTCACAGTGAGAGGCAGTGGGCAGCCTGTAATGCGTCATAACACGCACTGGCCTTTCCATACCTCCCCCACCCACCCACCCCTCCCTCAACCCCCCCCCTCTCTCTCTCTCTCTCGCTCGCTCGCTCTCTCTCTCTCTCTATCTCCTCTTCTACTTCTTCTGCTCTCCAGTCAACCAGCTGAAGGTCCATGTGAGTGGTAGTGGTGGAGGTGATGAAGTAGTAGTGTGGTGTGGTGTGGTATGGTGTGCGCAGTTTTGTCGTTTCCTCTGCCCGTAGTAGGCTACACTTTACACTACTACAACGTAGTAGATTGTCAGAGGCCAGGGTCTGTCTGTCTGTGTGCCTGGGCTGATGAGCCCAAAACGTTAAGCGGTATCTATCATCATCCCTCAACT
>JADBJO010004818.1:67706-72706 GCA_016801955.1 Conus betulinus | reverse complement strand
AAGCAAAAAAGAAGAAGAAGAAGAAGAGAAGAAGAAAGAAGAAAAGAAAAAAAAAAAGAAAAGAAAAAAAAATTGACGGCGCGATTTATATTTTGGTGAGAAATGTGCATGATTATACAGAAATTTGATGATGCACATAAAAGAAAAAAAAAAAGTTGAGGTAATTTTTGTACCTGAGAAAAGTCACGCGACTTGTTATCGTCTGCTAGAACTTGGTTTCTGCTACCGTGACTGCTGAGAGCAACGAAAGTCCGCAGAAAGGCTCGTAGTTTCTATGTTACAGTCAGTGAAATTAGTTGATATAGGAAAAACTCGGTGAGCATCGTTTCATTTAAAGTCCTTGAATTTCTTTTTTTTTCTGTTTTAATTCTCTATCATGAGCCCCCCCCCCCCCCCCCCCCCCCCCCCCCCCCCCCCCCCCCCCCCCCCCATAATCAAGGGCTAAAAGGCCGAGGAGGAAATCGTTTGTAATTAAGTTCAGTCATCATGCAGGGAAACAGTGGCGTGTTCTGATTGGTAGATGAAAGGCTCGGTATTTTCATTCACCCTAATCGCGAGAAACAAAATGCACGCTTTACCGGACCACGTAGGCGCAACACACGTACGCACAAACACGCACGTACGCGCGCGCGCGCGCGCACACAAACCACACACACACACACACACACACACACACACACACACACACACACACACACACACACACATTCCACCTTCACACACACACACACACACACACACACACACACACACACACACATCTATCTTTTATATCGATATCTATCTTTCTATTTGTCTGTCTATCGCTCTGTCTATCTATCTGTCTGTCTGTCTGTCTATTTGTGTGTGTGTGTGCGTCGCGCGCGCGCGCGCGTACGTGCGTGTGTGCGTGCATGCGCGCGTGCCTGTGATTGTGTAGTTTTTTTTTTTTTCTTCAGTTCTGTGTTAAGAACAGTGACTCAGAGATGAAAGAGATGAACGAAAGTAACTTGATCTAATCCGAGACCCACCGTTTTTTCCATGTATTGATTCCACCATTGTGTCTTGGCCACCAAACAAGGTGAATGTTAATGACGTGGAAATGTGGTCCGAAGAGAACACTTTGTGCGATATGGAGTGCCGTGTTTGTTCATAATGTGTGTATGAAGGCATGCTGTACAGTAAGTAATGGCTTCCTCCAGTTTGTGTTTTGAACTGCCTGCAAGTTGGCATTTTTGGGGGAAGGAAGGAACGAACGAATTTTATTGTAAGAGGGGAGTGGATTAAGCATCTATACTTTTTTTTTTTTTTTTTTACATCCAGCCCTCTGGGCAAGAAAAAATCGATATATATATATATATATATATATAATGCTGCTGCATTATTAAGTAGTGGGGGAAACAAGTGCAGGTTAACAATTCTTCCATTATTATAGTAATGACTTGGCAATGATTTGAAATTGAGAAATATATATATATATCCTGAGGAGAGACAGCGCTCGAAACAGATCTGTTGATTTTAAAACTTCCTTTTACCATCCTATTTTTAAACAGATGTTGCTCCCCAAGGGTTTGAGCACTTTGAGATTTTTTATTAGGCATTTTATTAGGCATTTTAGTGGCATTCTTAAATATATATATATATATATATATATATATATATATATATATATAAGCAAATCAAACAAATCCATTAAAAAAAATGCAACAATTACTTGCATGAGAACCTTTGACCAAAAAAAAAAAAAAAGAAAAAAAGAAAGAAAGAAGAGAAAAAAAAATAAACACCACCACCACCACCACCACCACCAACAAACAACAACAAACAACAACAACAACACAACAAGAAAAAATGATCAGGTCAAGAGGGAGGTGGGGGTGGAGGGTGAAGGAGAAGGAAGGTGGTGAAGAGGGGGTGGGGGTGAAGGAGAGGAGGAGAGGGTGCTGAGAAGGAGGAGAGGGAGGAAGGGGGGTGGAGGAGGGGGAGGGAAGCGCGATCATCATGAAGGTTTGATCGTCAGAACGTAGGTTTGTAGGGCTTTTTCTGCCCCGAACCGGCTCCTACCCAGAGTTGAGTTTGCTGCGGACTCAGTTGGGAAGACTGGGACCACACAGTCGAGTTTCATCCACTTAATGGATGCGTTTCTGAGAGTGTTGCTCAAATTTCCTGACCAACACTGCAGGTGTCTGTATCTCTCGGCCTGGTTGACGCCGGGATATATTATGAAAGGAAGCGTAGAGTACAGCCCTGTCATGTAGTCTCAGACCGAAATGGATCATAATCACCTCATTCTCAAAGGGATTTCTTCAGTGACCGCAGGCTGTTATTGTTATTAGTCCACGTGCCACCTGTTTCTCATGGAAGACGAGACGGACATGGACATAGAAACCGAGAGAAATGAACTCCGAGGCCAGGTCAGGTCGTGCGACGAAACAAACAACGAACAAACAAGCAAAAAGATAGAAAGAAAAAAAAAAAAAAAAGAAAACTGATGTCTCCGCGGTTTGCGTCTGTGGTTCCCCATTTCTTCTTCACAGAGTTATTTGTTGTTGTGTTGTTGTTGTTGTTTCTTTCTTTTCTTCTTCTTTTTTTTTTTTTTTTTTTTTTTTTTTTTTTTTTGTCTCGGGTGACGTGATTTGGCCGAAAACAGTCTCTGTAAAACTTAGAGGTTGACTGGCTCCTGAGAGGACGACGACCATGCACGTAGTGTTTGTGTGTGTGTGTGTGTGTGTGTGTGTGTGTGTGTGTGTGTGTGTGTGTGTGTGTGTGTGTGTGTGTCCGTTTTTTGAGTAGCACACTTGGTGCAAATTCATGTTGCGATGAAGAGAGAAAGATCAAAGGGGATATTAAAAAAAAAGAAGAAAAAAAAAAAAGAAAGAAAGAAAGAAGAAGAAGAAAAAAAGAAAAAAATACAAGAAAAATTACCACGCCGCCGAACGAAAGAAACACCTAAATGACCAGACGAACACGACGCGTTTCGACCTCGCGCTGGTCTACTTCAGGCAAGACAAACGAAACATTCGAGACAATGAAGAAGAAGAAGAAAAAGAAGAAGAAGAAGAAGAAGAAGAAGAAGAAGAAGAAGAAGAGCGAACAGCATTCAAAAGCCACGTCCAAGTTTACTTCAGTAAACGGAATGGCGGTCGGCTCACGTCATTCACGTACCATCGCTTGTTCAGCAAGTCCCTTTGTTTCTTGAAAACGCATTTCCCATCCTGCTGTCCCCCCCCCCCCCCCCCCCCCCCCCCCCCCCCCCCCCCCCCCCCCCCCCCCCCGTTAAATCAGCAAATCAACCACACAACTCGTAGAGCTCTGTTAGTATTTATTCACTAGTTTGTTTTTTTTTTTTTTTGTTTTTGTGTTTTTTTGTTCTTTGTGTGCATGTGTTTGTTTTTTTTTTTTTTCGTTTTTTTTTGTTGGGGGGTTGTTTTTTTGCTTTTTTTGTTTGTTGTTGTTTTGTTGTTTTTGTTGTTTTTGGGGGGATTATTATCTTTTTTCAAGGGTTGTGTTGCTGTTTATCAACTAAGTCCAGTCTCAATTATGAGACCTTCTTTTTTCTTCGCTGTTTCGCTTATTATGAGTGGAGAGAGAGAGAGAGAGAAGAGAGAGAGAGAGAGAGAGAGAGAGAGAGAGAGAGAGAGAGTGCTGTTTTTTATTACTGTTTCATTGTTTGTTTACTTTGCTCGTTTCTTTGGGGTTTTTTTTTGTTGTTGTTTTTTTTTGTTGTTGTTTGTTTTGTTTTGTTTTTTTGTTTTTGTTTTTTTTGTGCCATGACATTTATGTTTGTTTTGTTTTTTTTTTTGTTTTTTGCCATGACATGAGAGAAACCGCGTCAAAGAGAATGTTCAAACCGTTTATTACGTGGCCCCAGACCACCACCGGGTGGCATTCTGCCCTTAAGACCGACCCTGTGGCTAAAAGAGTGCAACACCGTGAAGAGTACGGTTTATTACCACCACCATCACCACCTCTGGCATTCTGCTAGACCCCTGCCCACCAGACCTTACGACCACGCTGAAGAGTGCAAACCGTTTATTACGGTGGCCACAACCACCACCACCTCTGGCATTCTGCTAGACCCCCTGGCCAGGGCAGAGTCTGGAATCAAAGGTCCAACTGTCCCCCCTGCGTAATGATGCTAATGATAGGATAGCGCCACGTCCGCATGCCGGGCCTAAGGTTCCTGCTGACCAGAGTCATCGCGCTCTGTTGTCATGGTAACTGATTTTGACCAACATATCAGAGTTGAAAAAAAAAAAAGGTGTGGGGGTGGGGGGTTGGGGGGGGGGGGGGAGGGGTGTAAAGGGAGAGGAAGGGGGATGGTCTCGTTTGGGCGTGAATGTTTTGGATTCAGCTTAATCTTCTAGAATGTCGGGAACCAATACATTCTGCTGACATATCAAAATGCAAAAAGTAAACACACGAAACACAGCGCAAATCATCAAATACAAACAATAAACACACGAAACAGAGCGCAATAAACACATGAAACAGAGAGCAAATCAGTTTATTGCAAAACATTCTGCTGAACAAATCAAACTTACAAACAAATAAACACAGGAAACAGCGCAAATCATCAGAACATCAACAAATAATCACACGAAACAGAGAACGCAAATAGTTTATTGCCCACCAGCTAGCAACCAAGATAGAAAGGAATCAGACCAAACAGTGCAGTTCACTTTGGGGCGACAAGCGACAAGCCGAAATATATAATGAAGACTTCAAACAGTGCAATTTTACAAATCAGGCAAAAAAAAAAAATTTTTCACAGAGCAATTTAGTTATTGCTGACCAATTTCAAACTACCCACCCAAATACAAATACATCGCACGGACAGCCCAATTCAGTTATGGGCAAGCTGTCTCTCACACACACACACACACACACACACCACACACACACACGCACGCACGCACGCACGCACGAACAATTCAGTCACTGCCGAAGAGCTACCAGCCAAGCTGAAACTAAACACACGGAACAGCGCAATTCAGTTCTTGCCGGGAAAACTACGAGCC
>JADBJO010004818.1:50000-60027 GCA_016801955.1 Conus betulinus | reverse complement strand
GACAAAACGCCCCGCTTCGACCTCTTAGGTCTCCTTCAGGCCAAGCCCAAACCCCATAGGCCAATTTTTGATAAGCGTCAGGCAATGTTCATATGAGTTATTTATCTATTTTAAGTATGGATTTACTTTTCAAAATCATTCTTGGGCTTTATTTGTTACTTTCTTGAGTTTCATTTCATTTCCTTATTTGTTTATTATGTTTGTGTTTAGTAAGTTATTATATTTTATATGCGTACGTATACTTAACTTAATGATTCTTGCTTACTCGTTTCGGTTTTGATTGTTTACTCTTTTCATTTTTTTTCTCTTTTCTTTCTTTTTTTTTTTTGAAAGAAAGAGTGGAGAAAACAGGGTGGAGAATAGGGTAGGGCGGCACTAGTTTTGTTTTGAATGCTGCGTAATTTGGGAGACAACCGTGGTCAAAAACTAGTACTACCCCTAAGCACGCTTTACGTGAAAACGTTAATTGAAGAAAAGAAAAGCATGCATGAACCAATTTTCAGCACAAACACACACACGCGCGCGCGCGCGCGCACACACACACACAACACAAACACAACACACACACACACACCACACACACAACACACGCACAACACACACACTGCATTTTGTATCTAAACCTCCTCTGCAATCGTGCATGGTTATGAAAGTCCGTGAAATGTCCCTGAAACCGCTGTGACAACAACTCAAGTATAGTTATATTTTGCAACTTTTATACCTTCAATTTATCGTTTGCTCAAACTATCCTCCTTAACCCTCGGTGCAATTCATTTCCTGCTCCATTTATCTCTGTTCATGAACTCATTCGTCCTCTCCGCAAGGCGTTTTTTTCATTTGCGTTGCTTTTAACCGCAACCACTCATTTCGGCAAATTGATTATTTACCTCAGTATAACCCTCTCTTCTTTCCATATTTCAAAGTTTGCTTTCGTACAGCATACGCTGTGAATTAAGATTCTCATCAGTCGGATGGATAAAGTAAACAGGAAAAGAACAAAACAATGAACAGACACGAACAAAATGAACAATAAAGCAATACGATCGACGAAGGAAACGGGCCAAAGGAAATATACAGACAAACAGAATATTCATTTTAAAGTTGTGAAGGATTCGAGAAACAAATGATTAAATGAAAGAAAGAGAAAAGGGCAGAGACCAAGCGAGGAGAATTGTTAAATATCAGTTTAAACAGGCTGTCAATCGAGTCAATCAGTCAACCAGATAGTTATCAGTTCAAACAGTCTGTCAATTGGTCAATCACTCAACCAGCCAGTTATCACGTTGCAAATCGCGAGACTACTGCAGGCGGAAATCTAAACAAATCTTAAATAAAATGTTAGCGAACCGCCAAGAGAAACGTGGGACAAAACGAGTCACAAACCAAACACGACGCGTTTCGACCTTCTGGGTCTTCTTCAGGCGAGACACAAACAAATAAAAACAATGAAAATGAACGAATGTGTCACTTTTATCATTTTTTAAACAGTCTACTCACTGGTCAATCAGTCAACCAACCAGTGGATTCAACACCTGCCTACCTTGCGCTGGAGAGATCTAAGGCTAAGTGAAAAAATTCGTTCATTTTCATTGTCGTATTTTTTTGTGTCTTGGCCTGAAGAAAGACCTAAAGAGGTCGAAACGCGTCGTGTTTTTTGTCTTGTGACTCGTTTGTCCACGTAGCTCTTGGCGGTTCGCGAACATTCGTTTAAGATTTTTTTTTTTTTCCGCCCTTATCAGTTGAACATGCCATTTGGTCAATCATTCCACCAGCCAGTTGTCATGTTTTACAGTCTGTCAACTGTTCTAATCAGTCAACCAGCCAGTTACAGTTTTCACAGCCCTGTCTCAACCCGTCAATCAGTCAACCATTGAGTCAAGTCAATCAATCAAATTTCAGATCGAAACTGATTACCATGCGGTGTGAATGGGAACCAGACATTGCTCAAGCAACGTTTTAAGTGGATTCGACAGCTGTAGCCGCGTCACCTATGGTGGTGTGGTGGCCTCGTCGACAACTGGTGTATTTTTGACTGGCTCTCTCTGTGGATGTGTGGTTGCTAGGGGTGCGCAAGACCAGCCTGTGTGTGTGGCTAGGTATAGGGACAGTCGGAGTCAGCTACATGTGGGGGAATAATGCCATGGAATGATTATAGGCGATTCAAAAACTAAATAAACAATTGTTCGAATCATAAAATAGGGGACAATGTCGGGAGTCAATATAAAGATAAATGGCACGGGAACAGTAAAGGGCAATAAAAAATAAACAAGGTAGCTTAGGGTAAGTCTAGGATGGTTTCTCCCTCCGTCATGCAGGTCTAGTGCCGAGTTTTCATATTATGATATATTTTCTTAATTTCTCTGTTCCCATTTTTAATCATTCAGTTCATCTCCCCCCCCCCCACCCTCCCCCCCCCCCCAACCCCCACCCCCACACCCGCCCCTTAAGTTCAAAAATCTTTTGCAACAGTCCTATACTGTGGTGACAGAGGGGTTTGTTGCCCTGCGCTTGTTTTTTTCCCACCACTATTAGATTGTTCGTCTTTGTATTTGTCTGACTTTATTCAAGTTTAATAAGGCTGTGCCATCCTTGAATAAAAGTTACTCTGTGTTCGGTTTTCTTATAGGAGCAAGAACTAACCTATACTCGTTTATTGTTTTAAATTAAACAATGACCCTTATAAATTAAAAGACAGACAGACAGACAGACAGACACAGAGAGAGCGAGAGAGAGAGAGAGAGAGCAGACAGACAGACAGACAGACACACAAGAGAGAGAGAGAGAGAGAGGAGAGACGAGAGAGAAGAGAGAGAGAGAGAAGAAGAAGAAGAAGAAGACACACCAATGCCACGTACTAGCTTACAAACAAAACCAGAAAGAGGACCGTCTTTCTGTCCTCCTGCCGGAAGACGACGAAACTTGAAATAAAACCAGAGGCAAAGATTGGGAAAACAAACCTTGCTCACAAAAAAAAAAAAGAAAGCGAGAAGGTTGATAACTATGAAGGAAACGAAATTGATCAACAACGGAATCAACCCCTGTAATTAATTCTTGGGGAGATTAGATTCCAGAACGAAATTCAACCAATATAATGACCAATTAAAGCAACAGCAAAAAAAAAAAAAAACAAAAAAAAAAAAGGGGGGGGGGAAGAAGGAGAAAAGGGGGGTTTATCCGCTGGCAGTGAAAAAAAAAAAAACAACAAACACACAGCCACACCCAAACACAAACACACACATCACCACAACAAAAACACCTGTAAAAAAAAAATAGTGTTTCAACTTCTTTGCGGACAACGAAACTATACACTGTTTAAAACAAAGGTGAATTTAGAAAAGACGATGTTAGAAAGAAAACCCGGATATAGAATGGGGTGGGGGAGCCCCCCCCCCCCGCCACACCCCCCCCCCCGATCCCCCCCCCCCCCCCCCCCCCCCCCCCCTCCCACCCACCCCCCCCCTAGTCCAAGCTGACCGTTAGAGAGATCAATAGATCGTTAGTGGTTGTTTCCCCCCCACACAAAACTGCCCACCCTGCTGAACATGTTTAACATGGATTCGTTGACATGAGGTTGTGCTTTGTGTTGCTGTGCATAGCGAGGGTGTTCCTCGCTGACAAACTAGCTTTGTGTGTGTGGTGCGGGTGTGTGCGTGGGCTGCGTGGGCCGGGGGGTTAAGTGTGGGTGTGCATGTGTGGTGTGGTGTGTGTGTTTGTGTGTGTGTGTGTGTGTGTTTGTGTGTGTTGCGTGATTTTTTTTTTTTTTCTTTTTTTTTTTTTTTTTTTCGTGTCTTTACAGAGATAAATATTTTTTCATCTGTACGATTTTATGGCAGGTGTTTTAAGGCCGCGTAGCCTTATTTATAGAAGAACCACTGCGCTTTCCGTGAACTGTACGTCCTGTGATTTCCGTTTTAGAAAGAATTCTTAGGTACAGTAGCGACGGTGAACAAGCATAAGATGACCCGCCATCCCTGAATACGGCCCGTGAGAGATCCGGATGGACCCTGTCTATAGAAAATGACCTTGAATTGCCCCGCGCGAGTTGCTTGTTCGTGGCCATTGGCCGTGTGGATGTTTTTGAGAGAGCGAAGAGAGAGAGAGAGAGAGAGAGAGAGAGAGAGCTGGCGTAGTCGAGGGCAAGAAGGCGGAGGAAGGGGGGCGGAGGGGGAGGGGTCTCAAGCAAAATTGATTCGAAACCGAGGTTTTTGTTGCTTGCCTGTTTTTGCCCGATTGTTGCTGTTTTTTTTGTTGTTTGTGTTGTTTTGTTTTGTTTGTTGTTGTTTTGTTTGATTGTGTGTAGTTGTTGTTGTTCTTCTTCTTCTTCTTCTTCTCATTCCGTGCTTCTTGCTTACTTCTTCTTCTAAATCCATATGTCCGAGAAAGCGCTCGGTCAGACGGAACGTACAAACAGCTGGAAACTTCTCTCTAGAACTCAAGCTGGGTTTCAACTCCGATCGATAAATACGAGAATAATGATGCCCTTGTTAACACACATACCACAACACACAACACACTCTCTCTCTGTCTCCCTTATTCTCTCTACGATCGACATTATAAAGAGATAATGATTCCTTTTACCACACACACACACAAACTCTCTCTCTCTCCTCTCCCTCTCTCTCTCTCTCTGATAGGAGGGTGCGAATGCGCCTGACGGTGTGGTGGATAGGGGTAGGGGCCGGTAGTGAGAGGAGGGATCGTCAGCTGAGGTGAGGACGAACAAAAAAAAAGGGAGAGGGATGTCATTACGGGTGAGGCCGGGGGGTATAGGGGGGTGGGCGAGTAGTCGGTTTATGCAAGTTCTATCGTGCAGGCGTCACCATTGCCTCGCGCGCGCTTCGGCCAGTCGTGCCTACTGCGGCATTCGGGTTTGCCCGTGCCTTTGAGGTTGTGGGTCCGGTCCAACTCGCGTCACAATCGCCGCACTCGCGACACACCCACAAGCCTTGTTCGCCCGCCCCCCACACCCCCACCCTCCTCCCGTCCCCCCCCCCCCCCCCCCCCCCCCCCCCTCCACCTCGTCATCCGAGGAAGGGAAGAAAGAGTAGAAAAGAATAGTAACACGGAGACCTGTCTTTATTTTTAGCTCAATGGCTGACCAAATAGACAATGGAGGATGAGAATTTTTTTTTTTTTTTGGTGAAGTAAATAATTAAAGAATCGAAGACATGAGGGTGGGGGTGACAGAGTCGAGGTTATGTGTGGGTGGTTGTGTGTGAGGGGGTGGCGGGGTGGGTGGAAGGGACTAGGCGGAGAATAGGGTAGGGGAAATGTGGGGGGGGTTTTCGCGGGACGAAAACGGTCACATGGTTGAATTGCAGTCAGTCATGTCGTGTGGTGTTGGTCGGAGAGAGAGAGAGAAGAGAGAGGAGAGTCGTGGTGTGTGTGTGTGTGTGTGTGTCCGTTGTGCCGTTTTCATTTTTATTTATTATAAGTTTTTCCCTTTTTGCATGGTTAACCGTGCGTTTTACCACCAACCTCCCTCTTCTTCCTTAAATTTCTTACAAGAAAGCCTCTTCTTTCGGCGTCCCCACCCCCCCCGCACCCCCCACTCCTCCCGGACGCACCTCGCACCCCCCCCCCCCCCCCTCCCAACGCAAACACACACCACTCCTCCTTTCTCGTGCGCCCACTTGTTTTCCTCTAATACCTGTCAAAAGGTTGAGAGTTTCTCGAGGAGGAATAAGAAAAATAAGAAGAAGAATTCTTGGGAGTGGTTGTTGGGTAAAGTTCTCTCTCTCTCTCTCTCCCGCACTCCTCTCTCTCTCTCTCATCTCTATCGCGCGCTGAGCGCACGCTTGCTACGTAGGAGAGTTACACCACACACACACACACACACATTCACTCACCCCACTACACACGTAACGCACTCAGGCATAACCCCGCATTCAGCATGCACACACACATTCAAACTCTACTCACGGCGCAACCACACTGAAAAACATCGGCCATGACCCCAACACGCCACACACTACACACACACACACAAACGCGCGCGCCCATCCCCCCTACCCCCCCCCCACACCACACACAACACACACACCACACACACACACCCACACACACACCAATTATTTTGTGCGAAAAACACACTCTTCGGGTTCAGTCAGTTGGATTCTTTTCTCTACTCCCGTCCCTCTCTTCTGTCCCTCCCCCCCCCCCCCCCCGTCCCTTTCCCCGGTCCCCGCTCCTTCCCCTCCTTCTCTCCATCTTTCCTTTTTCGTGGGGAGACTACCCAGGGCACAAGCACACATGCAGTGCGCATGCACGCGCTCACTGCAAGACACGTAACAAAAGCTGGCTTGAATAGCAAATGACGGAGGGGCGAAGATCTGTTTACTTACTCACTGCAAACTTACTACTACGCTCGGTACTCATCTCTCTCTCTCCTCCATCTCATCTCCCCAAGCGTCGCTCGGGGCAACGACTCTCTCTCTCTCTGTGTGTGTGTTGTGTGTGTGTGTGTGTGTGTGTGTGTCCAGAAAAAGAAAACCCAAGAGAGAGGATGACACTCCCAGGCTGGTTTGTTCGGCGTACTTTCTCTGGTCCCACCACAAAAAAAAAAGCTATAAGAAGTACAGTGCTTTTTTTTTACTGGTCCCAGGCACCCAGAGACTCAGGGTGTCTCTATTTTTCTCGTTCAACCCTGTTCTCGGCTCAACCCGATCAGAAGTGGAGAGAAACCACATAAAAGTTCTTCCCCAACGACAACTTCCGTTCAGTTTCACACTCCGTCATGAATATCTCCCTTATGACTGATTTATTTTCATGGTGATGCAGCAAAAACTGTCCATTTGATTTAAAGACGAACGTGCAACCTTCGTCGTACACACCTCTGCTATGGCGACGAAGTGTGGGGAAGTACATCTTTCATCTGTAGCTGCATACTTCCCCTGGCAGGTCCGGTTTCTCGAGAGGTGCGCCCCGTGAACTTTCACTTCAAAAGGCTTCTTCACCTTACATGTGCAGGTGTGCTACTGGTCCCGTGACCCCATTGACCTAAGGCCGCCCTTCACCCTCTCCACGTCTGGCACAAACCCCCCCCCCCCCCCCCCCACCCCCTCCCACCAGATGGCGTTTGTTTGCGCGCCCCTTAGATTTCTGATTTCAATTTATTCGCTAATTCAACTCCGCCTCCTCTCAAACAAACCGGCCTTCGTCTGTGTGACCTGTCTCAGACACAACAACAATACACGCACGCCGCGCACGAACACACTCGATACACCCCACACACACCCACACCCACCACACACACCACACACACACAACATACACCCAAACATACGCACGCACGCACACACACACTGTCACACTACACCACACAGCACACACTCACACAACACACACAATCACCGTCATCTTCTCTCTCTCTCTCCTCTCTGTCTCCTCACCCCCCCCCCCCCCCACCCCCCACACACACACACAACACACGCACACACCACGCGACCCCATCGCACCACCACCAACAACATTTACCACATCACAGCGACAAATACGCGACACAACAACAGAGAAATCAATGATTTTTCAGCAGAAGAAGGTTAACGAGCCAAACGTGAACCTAATAACTTTACACTGAATACTCGTACACACAGCACAGCAGTAGCAGTCCATAACAATAGTAGTATCGCAGTAGCCTCAGCAGCCAATAGTCTTAGTAGTCACCGTAGTACTAGTAGAAGGTGTAACAAAGAATGTACAGTATCCGCAGCATCAACAGTAGTGTGTGTAATAGTATTAGTGAATGTTTGTTGTGTTGTGTTGTTGTCGCGTTGTTTCATTTTAAGGATACATGATAAAAGACATTAAATAGCCAGCGCGTTCATTTTTGAAGGATAATGACAGACATACCGACAGCCCAGTAGTTGTGTAACCCTGTTTACGACGCAGCTAAAAAAAAACGAAAAAGAAACCAAATAAACACTTTAACAACTAAGCCCGTTCCATCCTCCTCCTTCTCTCTCTCGCCCCCCGCCACCCCCCCCCCCTGCCCCCCCCCCCCACCCCGCCCCCCAACCCCCCCCCCTCCCACCTCCCAGTCACTCCTGGTTTCGTCCATGCATCGTCTCACAGGCGAGTGACATTACTCGCGCACCTGCACTCACCTCACACACCCCCCCACCCCCTTAAAACCCTCACTGACTCCATCTTCTCTCCGTCCTCACCTCCCCCTTCCCGCCCCCACCCCCCCCCCCCCCCCCCCGCATTACCTCAAACACCCCATCTCTTTCCTGCCTGCGCTTCCCCCATGCCAGATGTCCATCAGAAAAGTGCCGCAAGGAGTACAAAAACAATACACAAAACAAAAAACCTCAACTGGCTTGTACTGTGGTGTGGTCACGACACAGTGCCGCGCCGTTTCTTTATTTATATAATTTTGTGAAAATCACTAAGGATCTCCGCGAGAGAGACGTTTCCTCTCTTCTTTGCTTACAGCTCGCGGGAAGCCAACAACCTATGTTGTTATGCCTGTGGGTAAACCGGGGGTGAATGGTATCATGATGGGGTTAACCAATCGCGTGAAGTTTTTATAAACTGACGTGTAAATAGCGGGGGGCCGCCCGATGCTTAGGAGAATGACAAACCTAAAGGTTTTTAAGAAAACAAATTTTTAGTCCAGCTTTGAAAAAAGACACAAAAAACCGGTTAAAAAAAACGTAGTTTTTAGTAACAGTTTTTTTTGTTGTTGTGTTTTTTTCCGTTGCAAATTCTCTCGAAAATCTTTCCATACCTACCGATTTGTGTTTATTTAAGGCCTACCTCAGGAAAAAGTGTGACCATTCAAGTATTTATTGTCCCTACCGCGTTCTACTATCTATTCAGAGGTATTCAATTGTCCCCACGCTCTCCCATCATCTTTCGTATGTATTGTCCCCTCAGCTTTACCATCTAACACCCCGGTCGATCTTGACCACCACCTCAGTTTCCCATATGCTATACATATAGTGCCGGCATGAGCTCAGTGACAGAGGCCTGGAATCATTCCCCATAAGTACTTTGCCGGACTAGCTGTTATGGTATGCTCCGTCCTCAGCGGGCCGATAAGATACCTAGCCGGATTATCTCAGAGCCTCAGTCGGACTTCATGCGCTAAAGTACTACCGGCATAGCTCAGATTCAGAGCGTCCGGACCATTGGGCCATGGGTTTGCCAGTTGAATCTCCGCCTGGGCCAGTTTTGAACGGAGGTTCCTTTCCTTGGGAGTTAACCACCAACCACCATGGGAATAAGCTTCTGTGGGCATACGTAGTCGTGCTCAGTTACTGGTATGGGTTAAACAGGTGGATTCCTGGTGTGCCCTTCCCAGGTTACTGAACTCTGGCGCAGTGGGCCGAATGGATAATAATGACGTATTATACATCGTATGCAACCTGCGGAGGACATGAAATTTAAGGAAGGAGACTAACGAAACGAGGCGGATTGAATTGAACGAAATTAACGGAGACACGGGGAAATGTCTGAACGAAGCGCCAGCAGCTGGCCAGAGCCTTCATATGGCTCGGCACTACACAGGTAGGAATGCACGTTGTGTAAAATGAGTGTGGGTGTGGTAAAGTAACGCGCTTAAAGCTTGGTCTTTAGCGAGGATAGACGAGATTATAATGGATTCATAATAATAATAGAAACATGATAGTGTGTCAGTTTAGTTTCTACGCGGGGACAGGACGCCGAGATACGGTTCTTAGCTCACAGGCGGCTAGATTTAGCAAGAACAGAGGGGTGGGTAGCAGAGGGTGGGGGTGGGTGGGGGGGGTGATGAATGGAATAGGTGAATGGTGAGGTTGGTGTCGTATATGAGGGCAGCACAGCGGACTGATTTCGTATCAAAGGAACTTTTCTTCTTTTTTTTTTTCTTTTTTTTTTTATTATATTGCTTTTAGTTTATCTTTGGCATTTACTTCTTTAGATAGTTGTATATTCATTTGTTAATTTTTCTTTTTTTTTTGTTTTTTTTTTTTTTTTTGTATGTTTTTTGTTTTTGTTTTGTTTTGTCTATGCATTATATTGTTTGTTTATTTTTTTTTTG
>JADBJO010004818.1:40000-47500 GCA_016801955.1 Conus betulinus | reverse complement strand
TTATTTTCAACTATAGAACTTCAATATAAAACTCTGTTTCTAAAACTACACACAAAACAGCAAAATATTTGCCTAGAAATCTTCTTTTTTTTTTTAATCTTAAAGCTTGGACTTGCTGTCTATGTTTTGAAAAAAAAAATGATCAGGAAATTTCTGAATGATATGTCTGCAAATGTAATAGCCAACCAGCCCTCAGCAAGCTTGCAGCACTACAGGGCATATGTACTGGCTACCCAGTGCTCTGCAGTGCTTCTGGACAATCAGTGCTGAAATGGTTAACTCCCCTTTTAATACAGATCCTTGTCTGTTTACCGTTATTTATTCAGTTTGATAACTGACAGCTTAGCTGGCTGTTACCAATCCATCAATGGGAGACTGCATGTCTTAGGAGATCCAAGTGAAGGTTGTTCTGTACAATTCTTAGCCGCAGTCAGCAGTTACATGACTGACAACGCTTGGGTCAGTAAACAGTAACATTGACCACTTTGACTCTTGACACCCATTGATCTCCCTTGCATCCTGAAATGGATCCTCAGGCATAGATCCTCCCCAACATTTATATTGTTTACTTAATGATTGTCATTTTTCAACACAACTTATTTCTTTTTACCATACTTTCTTTCTCTTCCTTCTCTACCTATCGTTGGCTGCTCTGGGGTGCTGTTGGATTCTGTTTTTGAGTCGTTTGTGGTGATAAATACCTCAGAATTTTAGAGTGTGTTACATCTTTACTTTCTTTCACCAATTCTCTTGATCTCAACTTCACTACCCAAACACATTTAGTTTAATTAGTTTATTTTAGAAACGCCGGCTCCGTGGCTAAACAATTATTGTCGTCAGTAAAGTAGGCGATGTTCTGCAAATGTTGGATCAGTACAAGCGCCACGCCAACACCCACCGAAGTGACTCTGCAGCAGTGCAGTGTCTTTTTCGGTGGGGTCACGACTTGACACTGACTGCTTCCTGTGGATTGCTGGTGCCAGGCTGCGGCGAGGCCGACCGGGTTGTGGACGGAGTATCGGAATGGGTGGACTGTCTCTGAGGTGGCGAAAAAGACTGGGACAGCAAAAAAAAAAAATAGATAAATAAATAGGTAAATAAATTAAAGCTAAAATTCGGCATTATAATAAAAGACAAGATCAACATCAGTGAAACTCGCTTGGTCAAGTTGAAGAATCATAAAGCTGCTGACTTTCATATTAATGATAAAACCACATTAATTCAAGTCAAATTGCAAACATATGAAGATTTCATTTAAAGACTAAACTGCTGATCAATTTATTTTTAAGTGTTACCAAGGTACAAGTTAGGATAAATCCCCAATTCTGAAACTGAATCCTGAAAAACATTGCAATAAAGACTGCAATCCTGAAAGCTTTCCGGTGACTTTAAGCACAACTTCAACAAAGGCACATGTATGTTAGTGAATTATGTGTTCACTATAAAAGATTGCAGGTTTCTTATTTGTGAACAACGGTACTTTTTTGGTATCTGACACAGGCATACATTACCCAAATATTTCAAACAGACTTCATTCAAACTTAAAAACTAAGAGAGTAGATAACTGAAAACACATACATTGCACAATAAGATATAAAGGAAAAAAAAAAAAAACAGGAATATGTGAAAGCAGCCTCCTGCCCCCAAGTCCAATGTAGCTGAACGCTATTCCAGACAAAACGGTAGTCCTGTTCTTTCACATTTCGCGCCCTTCTCATCTGGCTTTTCTATTATGGGCTGGCTTTCATGTCATTCCACTGTCTCCTTCCCCGACACTCACCTTCCTTTCCATTGTAAGCCAAGCAATAACGTAAGGGTTCATAGAGAGAGAGAGAGAGAGAGAGCAGTAGGGCGGAGTTCAGTCAGAGAACAAACAATGAGGATGTTGGAAATGTCAAGGTGGTGAGATTGTTAACGGCAGTCGCATGTACACAGCTGCGGACAGGCCACAACCGCCTGAACTATCACCTCTTTACCACGTTCAGGATCGGTCAGTCAGACCAGTGCCCATGCCAGACCGGCAGTATGACAACAGCACATCTACTGCAGGATTGCCCGTTGCACGAAGCTCTGAGACAACAGATATGGACGGAGCAAACATCAGTGGAGAGGAAGCTCTACGGTGCCCTTGGGGATCTACAGCGCATGGCAGCATTCGTCAGGGGAGCTGGCGTTCCCATCTAGAGTGTTCGAGAAGGGTGCAAGTAGAGAAGGCTCTGCAATCCTGAACATGAATGGGGGTCAGCCCATCGATCTCGACATTAGGATTGTGACCGACTATCCCACCAGTCCTGAACATAGGCTTGTGACCGTCCCACCAGTCTGAAAATAGGATTGTGATCATTCCACCAATTAGGACTATGACCATCCAACAACCAGTTCTGAACATAGGATTGTGACCATCCCACCAGTCCTGAACATAGGATTGTGACCATCCCACCAGTCCTGAACATAGGATGGTGCCAACCAAACCAGTCGTCAAAGTAGGACTGTGACCATCCTACCAGTTCTGAAAACAGGATTGTGACCATTCCACCAATTAGGACCGTGACCATCCAAGCAGTCCTGAAGATAGAATTGTGACCATCCAACCCATTTTGTAAGTAAGACTGCGTCCATCCCACCAGTTCTATAAATAGGATTGTGACTATTCCACCAGTCCTGAAATTAGGATTGTGACCACCACCACCACCACCCCCCTCTCCAACCCCCTAAAAGAAAAAAAATTGGGAGAATAGGAAGCTAGCCAGATACACCAGCATGGATGCTACCAGTAGAGTTGTAAAAACCTGAAAGGTAGGGAGGGGTTCCGGGGGGGGGGGGGGGGGGGGGGGCTCAGCTCTGAGGAGAGGGAGAGAGAGAGGGGGGGGGAGGGGAAGGAGAATATAATCGCAGCTGCTCACGACTGAAATCGAAGCTATCCATCCTAGTAGGACCAAATCTCTTGCAGCATCGACTTCATACTCAGGTACCCATCCTCTCCAGCCACGCGACGTGTTCCAGCCCTCTGATTATAAACAAACAAACTCTTTCTTTCTCCTGTCCCTGGTGTATATATATATACCCATCCACCCCCTCCCTCCCCCTCCCTCCCCCTGCGTCATCACTTCAACCCTAGCCATGTTTTCACCTTCCCTGGCGCTAAAGGGTGGGAGAGGGAGGAGAGGGGGAGGGGGGGGGGTGGAGGGTGGGGGAAGCGTTGTGGGTGGAGGGAGAGAGGTGGGATTTAATCAAAAGAAAAGGATGGGGCACTTGTTTCACCGGCGTGAGGTCATCCACGGAAAGTAGAAAGGGAAAAAACGGTCCCCTAGGGAAAGAGAGAGAGAAAGAGAGAGAGAGAGAGAGAGAGAGAGAGAGAGAGAGAGAGAGAGATGTAGACAGAGACAGAGAGAAAGAGAGAGGGGGGAGCAGACAGAGAGACAGACATTCACTGAGAGAGAGAGAGAGAGAGAGAGAGAGAGAGATGTAGACAGAGACAGAGAGAAAGAGAGAGGGTGGGGGGAGCAGACAGAGAGACAGACATTCACTGAGAGAGAGAGAGAGAGAGAGAGAGAGAGATGTAGACAGAGACAGAGAGAAAGAGAGAGGGGGGAGAGCAGACAGAGAGAGACAGACATTCACTGAGAGAGAGAGAGAGAGAGAGAGACAGAGAGAGAGAGAGAGACAGAGAGAGAGAGAGACAGAGAGAGAGAGAGAGAGAGAGACACAGAGAGAGACACAGAGACAGAGAGAGAGAGAGAGAGAGAGAGAGAGAGAGGTTTCCTTTGGTAGCCCCATACACGTCTATAACTATGAATACCTTTTGGAGAGAAAATAAGAAAGTCTGTTTCTGTCGCTTTCTTTTTTTTTTTTGTTTTTTTTGTTTGTTTGTCTCAATTTTTTTTTCTTTTGTCTTTATAATATTATAGTCCCAGAACCTCTCCCCCCCCCCCCCCCCCCTCCCACCCTCCCATCTCTTGTTTTTATCCTTTTCTTGTTTTATTCTTTAAATATGAAAGAAAATTTACTTGGCCGCCGAATGAACGATATAAAGTACAGGACAATCGACTACCATAGACAGGTCACTCAGCTAGGAATAGCACTTTAGACAGACCCTCCATCCAGTCTTCTTCAGCGGTGGTGTTGAGTTCAGTGCACACGGCCACGGGTCGAACCCTGGTCATGTGACTGAACAGTGAGGGTGGTTGTACACCGATAGCAAGGTGTGTCTGCCCTCGTCCAGGTTGAGTGTGAGGGGTTGTTGGCGGCAATATGGATAGCCTCCTTCACCCCACGCTGAAACCATCTAACTATTGTCACGGTCGAGAGAACGCTGATGTTGTCATAATTAAACTGATGTTGCATCATCATCATCATTATTATTCCTGCTGCTGCTACTACTACTACTGTTACCAGACAAATTTATTTCAATGACATCAACCACTGTTTTTTTCTTTACTGTAACTACTTTTTCTCAGCATCTCCCCCCACCACCACCCCCCCCCCCCCCCCCCACCTTCAGTGGTATGAATTATTCTCCCATACTGGCAGTCTTTCAGTGGGGATCAAAACCAAACAAGACAACATTGGAAATGAAATGAGGCAGGGAACAGTAAACAGTAAACAAGTGGGGTAGTTTTTTTGCTCCCATAAGGAAACCTAACACAGAGTAACTTTTAGTCAAGACTGGCACAGCCTTTTAAACTTGAATAAAGTCAGACAAATACAAAGACGAACAATCTAATAGGGGGGGGGGGGGGAGGGGGGAAAACAAGCGCAGGCCAACAACTAAATTGTCAAACAAGACAACGCCAGCGCCGCGCTGACCAGTGGTCGCTCATGTCCACTTTTCCTTCTGTCCCTCCAGCCAGCGCGGTTGGTGGGGGTGTGGTGGGGGTGGGTGCTGGCATCTCAATGCTGTCTTGCATCACTTTTTTTGCGGGGAGAGGGGCAAGGCGGAAGAGAGGTGGGCGGAGGGGAGGGAGAGTAGAAAGGGGGGGGGGGCGGGGGGGGGGGGGGGGGGGGGGGAGCATCGAGAAGTGTTATCTTCTCTTTGTTTCTCGGGCTGACTGTTCGTTTTATCTTTGTGCTGTCTTCCTTCCTTCCTTCCTTCCTTCCTCTCTCCCAGCCTCCCCCCTCCCCCCCTCCACACACACCCCCCCCCACTTCCTCCGCCTTCTTCCTCTTTCCACCTCCCCCCCCCACCCATCCCTACTAAGCCCTATTACATGGCGTCAGTCATCATGTCCACTTTTATACACAGTGTCCGCCTTTACACAGCGCCCTCCCCCCTCTCCCCCTTCCTTTCCCACCTCCCCGTTCCCCCTGATCACATCCCTCCACCTAGCCCCCCCTTTACCCCCCCCCCCCTCCCCACACACACACACACACACCTCGTAGCCCCACTTTCTTTATTTCTCCATCCTTACTTTTCAGCGTCCTTTTTCGTGACCGAAGGGCGTGGGGGGGGGGGGGGGGGGGGGGGGGACGAAGGTAGGGTGGATGGAGGAGAGGGGGGGGAGAGAAGGAAGGGTGGTGTCAGGAAGATGAAGGGGAAGAGATGGGGGGGGAGGGGGCGGCGGGAGGGGGGGGGGCAGAAAGGGAGGGAGAGAAGAGGGTGGTGGTAGGCAGTGGGGGTTTTTGAACAGTCGTTGGAGTCAAAGGTGGTTCTTATTTTCTCATGGGAGATTGGCGACTTTTATTGGGTAAGGAGAAGGGGGGGGAGGGAGGTGGACGTGGGGCGAGGGAGGGTGGGGGTGAGGGGTGTTGTGTTGGGGGGGGGGGGGGGGGAAGAGTGACGGAGCGAGTGAGTGAGTGAGAGAGAGAGAGAGAGAGAGAGAGAGAGAGAGCAGCCAGGGGGTGCAATTGACTGCTGTAATAGTAGGCCCCGAGTGAAAATGACAGTGGTCAGCTGCTCACATTTTTTGGGGGGTGGCCCATGTGACTGTGGGAGTTTCATTGTCCGCCCGCAGTCTGTTCTTTCTCGTGGAAAGTACCTGTCTTGGTAAGTAGGCTAGTAGTAGTAGTAGTGGTAGCGAAAGTTTTCTGGCCCGTTGGAATTCTCCACCTAATTAATACCTATGCACAATAGCTAAGAAGAAGATGCTGACGGTGTGAGAGCTTTACTAAGTCAGTGGAGAAAGGTGGTGTGGGAAATAAAATAAAAAAAAAAGATATATGTGCGCGTTCCCGTTACCTTTTTACGTCGTAGTAGTAGTAGACGGAGATTTTTTTTCTCCCCCCTGCATCATTGTTCTCTCCCCCCCCAATCAAGACGAAAGAGAAGGAGACGACTGAAGATTCCTTGGATGTTGTTTTTGTTTGTTTGTTTGTTTTTTTTCCACCGAGTTACTGATCCGAAAAGGTTGAGTCGATCGATGCTCACCTTCTACAGTGGAGGGGATTGTTGGTGTGTCTAGTTTTGGTACCAGCTTGGGCTGTTTCTGCTGCAACGGGAAGGTAAAGCGTAATTATGTGTGTGTGTGTGTGTGTGTGTGTGTGTGTGAGGGAGATTGTTGCTATAGTTTTTTGCACTTGAGTGTGTAGGGTTTTTCCCGCTTTTTTTCTTCTTTGTGTCTGTTGGTTTTGTCTCTTGTTTTTTTTTTTGTGTGTTTGTTTTTTTTTATTTTGTTTTTTTTGTTTTAATTTTTCGTTCGTTTCATTTTTCCGTTAAACAAGTTTCTTCTTCCCCGAACGGTCGCTCACGGTCGTTTAATGTCATTACACTTTTTTTTTTTGAAAGTTTAAACTCTAGAGCTTCACTTTCTTGTGACTCTTTAACTGTGTTAGGAATCAGTGGAAAGAAAAAAACTCAGGTGAGGTTCGGAGATTCGGTTCCCCTCAGAATTTTTTTTAAAACATGTAACAAGACGTATGGATAGGAGGCATCTTGCCGCATGGTTGAAGAGTATGGTAACAGATTGGGGGGGGGGGGGGGGGGGGGAGGCGGGGGAGGGTATGTTCAAATGTAATGTGATGACAACGTGACTGATTGTCAGTACACAGCCATCCAGACGCACAGAATACCGGCCCCGTGTGAAAAAGGTGGTCACCTCGTCGACGGAATAAGAACCAATGAATTGATTGATAATTACAATAATGATAATTATGATACTACTACTACTACTATTAATGATGATGATGATGATGAATGATAATTTTTTGTCATTTCCTCTCTCTCTCTCTCTCTCTCTCTCTCTCTCTCTCTCTCTCGGCCTGTGGCCTACACTGAATAAACATTCGCATTCTCTCTCTTTTGCATTTGAACAATAGAATTCTGTTCATTCTGTATCTGATCGACTTCACGCCCGCCCATCTGTGGCTTACACACACACACACACACACACACACACAAACAACACAAGAAGTACAACCGAGCCATGACTAAGCACATTTTGTACGTCTGTACGCCTTACCACCTTGCAAGGTCCGTCGCCCCATCGTCCCCAGGGGCGAATTTCTCCCTCGGCACAGTCTGTACTTCGTGTACTGCGTTTCGTACACACAAGAAGTTGCTAGACA
>JADBJO010004818.1:20000-35000 GCA_016801955.1 Conus betulinus | reverse complement strand
GAAAGAGGTGTGTGTGTGTGTGTGTGTGTGTGTGTGTGTGTGTTCGCGTGCATGCGTGTCTTGTCTTTGTCATTGATGATTCTACAGTCATGTGTGTACATTTCTTCAGAGTCTAAACTCGTTGAGTTAGATTCAGGAACAGGCTGAAATCAACAAACCCAAAATAGCCTTGTTCAGAGAGGTGGTTGATGTTTGATTTTTTTTTTTTTTAACTCATTTGCGTTTTAGTGACCAATCGTAGTTACATGGTTTGTACCAATCGTGTTGGGACATTTACATGCCTTACTCTTGTTTTAGGTGTCCTTTTCTTTATTTTTACTCTTTAACTTTTTTTTTTTTTTTTTTTTTTTCTTCGTTTCCGCCAATTCTTACCACACTGCGCACATATACCCGTCTATTACGATTTGCTTTTTTTTTTTTTTTTTTTTTTTTTGGTTTTGTCATGCGGAGAGAAAGAAAAAGAACTTAATCATGACGTTCTCTGGTCGGTAGGTGTCGCCGCCGTCGGAATTCCCCCCCCCCCCCCCCCACTCTGGACAGAAGAAAAGAAAAAGAAAACACCCGAAGGTGCTGGGGAGGACCCAGAGAAGCACTGTCTTCACCTGCCTTTAGAGCAGTCCTGTTCCACCCTTGGAGGCCTGCGCTGTATTGACGATGGGGTACAGGCCACGCTGGACAAGTGTTGTCTGCTCTCCGCTGGGGGGTTAGTGCTCTGGGGGGGGGGGGGGGGGGGGGGGGAACTTCTTCATGGGCACGCGGCGGGCCGGAGCGGTCACTGCACTCACGGGCGGCTGTGGCGTAACTGGAATCACTAGGCCGTGACGACGAGGGATCACTTCCACTTCCCCTTCCCCTCCTCACTACACCCCTCCCCCCACCCTCCCCCATCACCCCTCGATATCTTGCCGGGTCGCTGGACCGCGGCGATGTCTGATGTCGGCCGGTTGGGGAGGGGGAGGGACAATGGGATGGACGGCCGGTTGGGGGGGGGTTGGGGGGGGGGGGGGGGGGCGCTGCGGTCGGTCGGTCCACTTTTTGTCAGAGAGCAAAAACTAGGTCGGAGATTTTGGGAGAGGAAAGTTTTGGGGAAGGGATGGAGGTGGGGGAGGGGGAGGGGGAGGGGGGGAGGAGAGGGTTTGTAGGGGGGAGGGAAGGCGAGGTGATGGGGGAGTTGAGGAGGATGTGTGTGGTTAGTGGTGGTGGTGGTATGTGGGTTGTTATGAATTGTTGAGGTTGTTGTTGTTGATGTTGCTGCTACTGCAGTGAGCTCTCGCATGATGGCACGGTGAGAGTTCACACTGTTTTTTCTTTACCGTGGAGGAGGAGGAGCAGGAAGAAAGAAAGAAAAAGAGAGAACGAAAGAAAAGACACCAAGTCCACACACATGGGAGTTAGGCTTCAAACATTCATCCTTTCTTTGTTATTAGATTCATGTAGGGCTGTCCTAGAGATGTATTGTGAGAGCTAATAGCCACCACCACTGTCATCACTTCAGCATTGTTTACAGAAAGAAAAAATCATCATGCTTCCTCTCACCCAAAGGATTTATACAGTAGCGCACCCCCCAGTCCTTTCTCAATACTTTTGATGACACTTTAAAACGAGTTTCCCATGCGTGAACGGACTCATGGATGAAAAAATGCCACGCCTTACGTAAAATCCCATTTCATCTTTTAAGAAAAAGGCCGACATATGCCGGTAGGTTTAAAATGGATCTTGCTTACCTGTCGACCCCGAAGACGGAGTGTGGCTGCCTCCTTAATGGCAGGATTAAGGACTGCACTGTCGCACACGCCCAAATCCCATCAGTGGCGAACCTCCGAATTCTAAGTAATGAATGAAGGAAGAAGGAAAACGAATTCTAAGTGAAGAATGAAGGAAGGAAGGAAGAAGGTGCATTCTAAGTGAAGAATGACGGAAAGAAAGAAAAAAGACGAATTCCAAGTGAAGGGAGGAAGGAAGGAAGGAAGAAGACGAATTCTAGTGAAGAATGAAGGAAGAAAGAAGACGAATTCTAAGTTAGGAATGAAGGAAGAAAGAAGAGACACAAGGAAGCTGGTTTTGACATGTATCTTCGTGTCTTTTCTCTGTCTCTTTACTTTTTTTTTAAACATTAACCGACGTGTTAGTCCGCGCGGCAACGTGGAAATTAGTAGACATGCTCACTATGAATAATAAACAACAGTTTATGTTTTAACTCTTCAGTAAGTTTTTCATGAACAATAAACAACAGTTTATGTTTTAAACTCTTCAGTAAGTTTTTCTCTTTTTTTTTTCAAAACGTTTTGAACATTAACTATGTGACAAACTACCCTAACTTTCTCACTTGTTTTATTTTCCTTGTTAAATGTGTTTATTGAAATAAATTCATTTTCTATTTGCAATCATATACAATTTCACAATAAATGTCAATATTTGAACAGCGACAAGCTGGTGTTTATATATGAATGTGTTTGTTAGGTTTGTTGAAGAAAAAAAATATGACTTTGATAACAAGAACGCTTTTAATTTTAATGATACACACACGCGCGTCCACACATACACACACACACACACACACACACACACACACACACCTTCAATCACCGGTTTTGAAAAATCAAGGGACAGAACTGCAGGGAACGAAACTCCTGGGAAATGTTGTTCGCTCCGCATGCGAGGACGCGCGTGATAGCAGGTTTAACACTCCGCGGAAGAGAGCGACAGCTGCGCATGACTATGGCGCAAACGGATTCGCTTGGCCGTGACAAGGATTGCCTTCCCTTGGTGGTCACGGGGATCGAGGCTTGGACTGACAACGGTAGGGGGCGTTCTGTTCGCTTTTACTTTTAGCCAGGGAGCAAGAAGTAGGTCGGAGGTTTTGTGGGGGGGGGGGTGGGGTGGGGTGGGGTGGATGGCTTTTTGTTGGCCGACGGTTTATTTCCCTTCTATGCGGCACACGTGTATTGTTAACAAAAGATGGCGGGAGGATTTTGGGGGGGGGGGGGGGGGGGGGATTTTTGTTGTTGTTGTTGTTGTTTTTTATTTTTTGGGGGGGGGTGGGTTGTTTCGTTTTTTGTTTTTTTTTTTTTTTGTGTTTTTGTTTTTTTTTCGTGGTGGGTGGGGGGAGGGCGCGTTAAGTTTATGAATTTTACAAGGTACTTGAACTAACTCCCCCAGACAGCATGGGCTAAAACGAACTACAGTCCTGACAAAACACGACGCGTGCCGACGTCCTAGGTCTTCTTCAGGCGAGATCAACAGCACTGAAGGACAACGAAAATAAAGAACGAGCAGTCTCTTTCTTCCTCTCAATATTGGGGCAAAATGGGCGTTGAATGGGAACGAAGCGTTGGGAAGGTGACGGCTCATTGCACAAACAAGGTCCAAGTCAGAGAGAGAGAGAGAGAGAGAGAGAGAGAGGGTATGAAGACAGAATAAGTTAGGATCGGGTTATTAAGAACAGGTTAGGCTAGCTTTAGGCTTAAGGTCAAGTCATGCATTTTGCAGTCAGAGTTTTTCGGTTCTCTTGTGTAAGTTCCTATCTGAAGATGCAGGAACAGTCTGCTACCTTTGTGTTGTTGTTGTTGTTGTTGTTGTTGTTGTTGATGATGTTTTAGTGATTGTGTTTCTTGTTGTTTATCGCTATTGTTCCTTTGCACATGGAGCAACGGGTCATTCACCTTCCCCACCCAGAGATAACTCGCCATGTTTCATACGTAACAAACGTGGCGAGGAGTGATGAGAAGGATTAAGTTAATTTTAAGATGGAAAAAAAATTCAATCAATGTTGTCGATTAAGTGTGTTCATTCGTAAATCACACATTCTGCAAACATTGGTCAGCCTTTTTAGAGTCAGAGAGGCGCGTCTCGGGCTGTTCGTTTTCTACACCCCGTTCCTGCATCTCTATGTTGTAGAATATACACGCGTCTTTTGCCACCTGCCAGCCCTGACCCCAAACATCTCAAACCGTCCGTAGGGCGACATGCTTTCAGTTTCCGTTTCATCAAGCAGGCGTCACTGCGTGCGGACTAGTCCATATAGTACGCTACACCACACAATCCGCTAAGTTTTGAGACCACACTACGCATGGTTTGAAGCTGATGGGTAAATGAATTAGCAACAAGATGAGAGAATTGAAGAAGAGGGTCTCGTGGCTATGATTCAGCGGATGTCTGACCTATGCATTGGCGCAACGCGCTGGTCAGACCTTGAGTGCCAACCTATCCTGTTTGTTTTATATATATATATATGTATATATATATATATATATATATATATATGTGTGTGTGTGTGTATATATATATATATATATATATATATATATATATATATATATATATATAATATATATATGTGTGTGTGTGTGTGTGTGTGTGTGTGTGTGTAGTGAATGTTCACGTGTGTGTATGATGTGCGGGGCATGGGCCCATGTGTGTGTGGGGGGGGCGCATGTGTGTGTGTGTGTGTGTGTGTGTGTGTGTGTGTTCTGTAGTATTCGGGGACTGTTCTGGGGACTTAGCCGCAACTTTCTGTCCGTCCCACTCCGTGTCCTGCTTGTCTCCTTTCAACCTCAGGCTGAAAAGTTCCTCTTCATTCAAAATGCTTTTCTTCTGCCCTTCAGTGAGTGGCACGTCTTACCACTGCTCTGGCTGACTGTGTGGACTTGTGCTGCCATACTGTGAGGGTGTCTGTGGTATGCTGATAGTGTGTGTGTGTGTGTGTGTTCGTGTGTGTGTGTGTGTTCGAGTGGAGAGAGAGAGAGAAAGAGAGAGAGAGAGAGAGGGAGGGTTGACGTGTGACGAGTGGGACAGTGAGGTGAGAGGGGAAGTGGCTTTTATGCATTGGTTTTATATTCGCGTATCTTTGGTTGTTGAAGTGAAGTTGGAGTGAATATAACACAGACACAGATCATAAGACAGGCGCCACTGAACACCACTGAAGTGACTTGGCGTCAGTGCAGTGTCTCCTCCGGTGGGTGGCCTCTTGACGACTTGACATTGACTGCTCCCTGTGGAATGCCAGTTGCCGGGCTAAAGCGGACACACGGTTTGAACGGCTGTGGCTGTGGACGGGGTGTCGGAATGAGCGGTGTGGGTGCACTGCCTTTGAGGAGGGACAGCAAAAAAAAAAAAAATATATATATATATATATATATATATATATATACGCAGACACGTGTTTGAACGTTCATTTAACACACACACACACACACACACACACACTCCTCCTCCCCCCTTGTATCTTTATTTAGAACGAGTATATACGGCTCAGCAGAGATGCGCACGCTAAAGACCCTTATGATTATTATTATTATTATTGTCATTATCATCATAATCAGATTTTTTTTTTCCCCTGAGACTGGAACTTTTTTGTTGTAATATGTTTACGTGGTTGGTAACCGCCCTGCTGGCTATTCAAACTACCAGTGACACCAGAACTGAAAATAGCCGAACAAAACACAGCTACCGTAGCGGTATGGCGCTAACCGATACTATTTGAGCAGGGGGCGATGGCTGGATGACTCACCACCAATGGCTATCGCGGAATGTCACCACGTGTCAGGCCAAGCGCGTGGGAGTGCGGACCGTCTGAAGACCGACTTTGCCGGAATGTCGCTCGAGTCTCTTATAAAGTTTTTGAAGTCCGTCGTTCCATATCATACGTGGGGGGCGGGCAGGGGTGGGGGGAGGGGGAGGGGGGATTGTCTTTACTCGGGGACCTAAGACTGTTGTTTGTCTGTTTTGACGTTATCGGTCGCTGTCTTGGCTGCCCAAAAATGTCCCCACTGAAGGGACTTTGTCGGAAGGGCCCCAGTCTTTTTGACTGTTTAGCTCGCGGGGTTGTGGAGCGGGCGGGAGGGGGGGGGGGGGGGGGGGAGGGATCAAATTGTCGGTCAGTCGTTGTTTTGCTTATCATAGAGGACTGCTGCGCCTTCCGCACTGAGTGTTTCTGTCTGTCTGCTATGCCTCTGTCTCTCTCTGACCCCCCCCCCCCCCCCCCCTCCTTCCCCCTTTCTCTTTCTTTCTCTCTCCTTGTCTGTCTGTCTGTCTGTCTGTCTGTCTGTCTGTCTCTCTCTCTCTCTCTCTCTCTGTCTCCCTCTTTTTTCTCTCTCATTACCTGAAATTAAAATTTTCGTTCGTTCTGTGTGTGTGTGTGTGTGTGTGTGTTGTGTGTGTGTTTTCTATATACTGCATTCATGTACCCTTTTCATGAGGAGCCAAGCTGTATAATTAATTATATATGACAAAGCATCTGAATATGAATCTCTCTCTCTCTCTCTCTCTCTCTCTCTCTCTCTCTCTCTCTCTCTCTCTCTCTTGTCTATAATAATGCCCTCCCCCCACTTCCCCTGCATCATTTTATCTCCTCCAGGGTCAGAATGACCGCTGGGCACTTCGCCTCCATGGCAACTGCGGACCGTTCGGTGTCCGGCCACTGCTCCTCCCCTCCCCCCCCCCACTACCCCCTCCACCCCCCACCCTGCTGCTGTGACAAATCATACTGCCTTCCACCCCTTCCCCCACCCACCCCCCACACGACCCCCAGTCCCTTCTGGGACCCTGCCCCTCCTACTATGCTTACCCTCCCTCCCCCCCCCCTAGTACCCCCCACACACTACTACTCCCTCGCCAGCCCCTTGTTACAAAGTCACTCTTGCTTCGCGCTTTCTCTCTCTCTCTCTCTCTCTCTCTGTCTTCTCCCCCCCCCCCTCCCCCCTTGTTGGCTCTTTGTTCAAACAGACACGAAATCAAATCTACAGTTCCTTTCATTTCGAAAGCGAGGGATGGGTGGATGGTGGACAGAAGAGAGAGAGAGAGAGAGAGAGAGAGGGGAGAGAGAGAGAGAGAGAGAGAGAGAGGGAGGGAGGGAGGGAGGGCATTGGACAGGCATGTGCGGAGGGAACGGGTAATGATGGGGATGGGGTGGTGTTTTGAGGGGGCCTGGGGTGAAGGGGGGAGGGGGGGGGGGAAGTTGCCAGTAGGAGGGGGGGTGTGTGGTTTGGGATGGGGGGGGGGGGGATGAAAATGCACAGAGAGTGGGAGAGGGGGAGGGGAAAAAAGGGACGCTATCTCCACCCCCTCCCCTCCCTCACTCCCACCACCCTAACCATCCCTCCTGTCCCCGTCCCAATTGAAGACGTAATCATCAATTCTGGTTTGACGTGCTGATAACTGTTAGGCCAACCAACCAACCCTCGCCGTGAGGTGAGGTGGCAGAGTTGGGGCCCCCCAATAGCTCGCCTTGTGTGTGTGTGTGTGTGTGTGTTTCTCTCGTGTCTGGATATGTGTATGTGACTTGTACTGAAGACTCAAATTGTCACAAGAATCCCGAAGACCCACACAAGTTAGTGATTATAGTATTTTTTGACTGAGAACAGTTTTAATATTTAACATCACAACTAATCTGAGCGTATATAAGAGAGCTATTATTGTCTTTTTCATATTCACAAGGTCGTGAACTTTTGTTGCGTTTGCTTTCTTCTTCTTCTTCTTTTTTGTTGTTGTTGTTGTTTGGGTTTGTCTTGGATTCGTAGTTCGTCCTTGCCAAGCATTTTTCACCTGGGCATAGTTCATTCATAGTCAGGTCTGGTTTATTATTATCTTTTGTTGGTAGCTTGTTTTGTAAACTTTCAGTCTTAACAGTTCGTATCGGGAGCAGCTATCTGGAAAAAACGGGTGTCATCTTTAACCAGCACACCACAGGCTCAGCACTCTGGGTCTTTGGTGTAGGAGCTAGCTGACTCTGTCCATCTAGTGTGAACAGGTCGTTGAGGATTTACGTGAAGTCTACTGAGAGCACGTCTCTGTACAAAGGTTCTTTCTTTATTGTAAATGTTTATTCTGTATGATTGGTTAGGATAGAGAGTTTGGATATATAGATACTCTTTCTTTTTCTTTTTTTTTTTCGTGGGGGGAGGGGAGGGGGGGGGGGGTGTGATGTTTAGAAATTTACTTTTTTTTTTTTGTTTTGTTTTGTTTTGTCCTCCACCTTCCATTCTTGTGACATTTTATTCCAATCGTTTCTTTTTCTGTTCTCCCCCCCCCCCCCCCCCCCCTTTTTCAATGAGTCTTCCATCCGTCCTATTTCTTACCACTTTGGCGTGTGTGTATGTGTTTGTGCACATGTGAAAGATACCAGAGAGGGGTGGTGGGAGAGGGAGGGAGACAAAGGGAAAGGTGGGAAATGTGAGAAACAGGGAAGTGTGGGGGGGGGGGGGGGGGGGGGGTAGAGAGAGACTTATCAAAAGACTGAAGAGATTTAAACGGCGAGTAAACGTTGTGATCCCTTGGTTGGCAGACTGACGGTTGACCACTTCGGGTCAATGTGCTGACGACAGCTGGCTGTCTGTCTCTCAGTCTGTCCTCTCTCTCTCTCTCTCTCTCTCTCTCTCTCTCTCTCTCTCTTCACAATCACACACATACGCGCGCGCGCACACACACACACACACACACACACACACACACACACACGTGCGCGAGCACGTTCAGTGATTCAGACATGTACTGGGCACGCGCACAAACGCAAACACACACACACACACACACACACACACACACACACACATTCATGCGCGCGCGTGTTGAACACACGCTCCTCTCTCTCTCTCTCTCTCTCTCTCTCTCTCTCTTTCTGAATCTCTCTCTCTCTCCCTCTCTCTCTCTCTCTTTCTGAATCTCTCTCTCTCACCTCTCTCTCTCTCTCTTTTTGAATCTCTCTCTCTCCCTCTCCTCTCTCTCTCTCTCTCTCTCTCTCTCTCTATCTCTCTCTCTCTCTCTCTCTCTCTCTCTCTTTCTGAATCTCTCTCTCTCTCTCTCTCTCTCTCTCTCTCTCTCTCTCTCTCTCTCCCTCTCTCTCTCCTTCTCTCTCCTGACAGCGGACCGCTGTGTTCTTCCCCCCCCCCCCATCCCCACCCTACGTTGGCTTTTCACTTCTCCAGACTCTACCCCTTCCCCCATTCCCCCTCCCTCCCCGTCCGTGTCCATGCTAGTCTCCCACCCCTCATCCTAATCACCATCATCACCGCCACCACCACCACATCCTGCCCTTTCATCGCCTCTCTCTCTCTCTCTCTCTCTCTCTCTCTGTGTCGCTGTTTTCCACTCCCACCCTTTTTCCCCCCCTCCCCTCCCCCCCCCCCCCACACCCGCCCCACCCCTACCCTGTCCTATCCTGCGCGCGTGTGATGCAAGAAAAGAACTGCTGATACACAGAAGTTGAGTAACTTTACGGTCCGTGCGTGTTTTCCTCCTCCTCCCCCATTCAACAGCAGCGGAGTACGGGGGGGGGGGGGGGGGGGGGGGGGGGGGGGGGGAAGGAGAAAGGGAAGGGTGGGGTGGAGGGAAGAGGGAAGAGGTAGGTGGTGGGTGGCGTGGGGTGGGTGGGGAAGGGTGGATGTTGGTGGAAGGATTGGTGGGTGGTGGTGGTGGGGAGGTTGTTGGTTGGTGGACAGAGTGCTTTTTTTTCGCGCGCTGTGTGTGCGTCACACTGTGTGTGTGTGTATTGATGGTTTTGTGTTTCAGGTATGCTTCTGTGCGCGCGCGCGCGCGCGCGCGCGCGTCGTGTGTGTGTGTGTGTGTGTGTGTGTGTGTGTGGTGGTTTCTTGTTTCATGAATTGTGTGTGTGTGTGTGTGTGTGTGTGTGTGTGCGCGCGCGCGCGTGTGTATATTCCTTTATATGTTTATTTAGACGATACAGGTGCCCACTCCCAACAAGAGAGCGTACACGTACACCCGTCCTCTCATATTGCGCGTCAGATTTATTTACTCTGTACGTGACATGTGCGTTTTCGTGAATACTCATCTTTATGCCCCTGTGTGTGTGTGTGTGTGTGTGTGTGTGTGTGTAGACGCATGTGCGAATATAATTATTATTGTCTTGAAATACTCTTGAAAAGAAATGCCGTGCGGAAAAGAGGCCCTGTTGATTGAGCAGGTGTCTTGTTCAAAAGTGCTGTGAAAGAAAATGTCATGTAAAAAAAACATTGTCTTGTAGAAAAAGGCGTCGTGTAAAATAACGTGTCCAATAGGGAGAAACGGTTCTGTCCAATTAAAGAAGAAGAAGAATATGCTGATAATAAAAGAAGACAGAATGACAGAAAACGGAGTCTATGAAACTCAAGTAAAACTAATTGTATTAAGCCGTGGAAAAAAAGAAAGAAAAAATGAGATGCTTATATTCAGTTGACAAAAAAAAAAAAAAAAAAACACGACTTCATTTAGGTAAAACAAAAGTTAAAAACACAATAAACGAAACGAATTTTTTTCCCTCAAAGTCATCTTTGCCTCGTTTCAATCGCAATACCCCAGTGTCGGTCTATCCTCAAACGTCGTCAAGTAAAAGTACTAGTTACTACTAACTCATCTATTTAACAACGACAGTGGAAGTGTCATCAGCCGAGCCACTTGACTGCTCATTGGTTGACACAGTCATCACGTGATCTCCCACTCCTTCCCCTTCCCCACTCCGCCCTCTTACCCCTACCCCTCCACCTCTTCCTCTTCCCCTCCGCCCCCCCCCCCCCAACCCCCCCACCCCGGCCTTCCCTCTTTCGTTTCAGCGACACCTTTTCATCGAGTGTTCAGTGTTTCTCTGCTCACCTTCACCTCTCTCTCTTTTTTTTTTTTTTTCCATATCTATATGACGTGTCTTGGCTGGGTCAGCGGTTGCCCCTGGTAACAGAGAGCCTTCTTTGAGAGAAAAGGTGACAGTTTGACCGCATGCGTGCGTGTGTGTGTGTGTGTGTTTGGAGAGAGAGACAGAGACAGAAACAGATTGAGTTCATTTAATTAGCTTGTAACTGGTGAGCCGGAGCTCGTGTGAAATGATGAAAATTCTCTCAACAACAATACCTTACAAAGAAAAGAAGACAGGCAGACTGAGGAAACAAAAGTGCATACTAACAATACCTCACAAAGACAGGCAGACAGACACAGGAAGCTAGAGTGCATTACTAACAATACCTTACAAAGACAGACAGACAGACAGACAAACAGACAGAGGGAGCAAAAGTGCATTACTAACAATACCTTAATAAGGACAGACAGACAGACAGACAGAGGGAGCAAAAGTGCAGTACTAACAATACCTTACAAAGACAGACAGACAGACAGAGGGAGCAAATGTGCATTACTAACAATACCTTAGAAAGACAGACAGACAGACAGAGACAGGAAGCTAGAGTGCATTACTAACAATACCTTACAAAGACAGACAGAGGGAGCAAAAGTGCATTACTAACAATATCTTACAAAGACAGACAGACAGACAGAGGGAACAAAAGTGCATTACTAACAATACCTTAATAAGACAGACAGACAGACAGAGGGAGTAAAAGTGCATTACTAACAATACCTTACAAAGACAGACAGACAGACAGACAGAGGGAGCAAAAAATGCAGTACTAACAATATCTCACAGACAGACAGACAGACAGACGGACAGAGGAAACACACAACAACAGCACACACACACACACACACACACACACACACACACACACACACACACACACACACACACACACACACACACACACACACACACACACAATTCGTTCGAAGAACATGGACTCGAGTCACTGGGCAGAATGAGAATTTCGATGATAGCATGTGCCAATCAAAGAATGTTGCTGTTATCTGTAATGCATTGGGGTGGGGGAAGGGGGGGGGGGGGGGGGGAAAATGGAGTATACGATAAGAAAAAGCTTTCTGAATATGAGAGTAGGACGTTTAAAACGAAGGTAGTGTGCAACAAAAACACATCATTAAGCCGCATGAACGCAGTGGATTATGACTCATTAAAAAAAAAAAAAAAATTCGTGATGAAGATTGATGGGATTAGCTTATTCCTATTGGTGAAAACAGGTTTTTAACACTCGTTGAAAACAAATCATTCTTACATGGAAACAAACGACTGTGACACTACTTTGTCAGATAGATGACCATGACGTATGAAAAGAGACGTATGCCTTTTAAAACAGACGAATGTGACATAGGAAAATACATATGATTCTTTTTAACAAACGAACATGATACATGAAAACAAATATGAAATATATCGTGACAACACATACTAGTTCCCGTCGTGAAATTAGGCAATTAACACCCCTGAAATCAAAACCATTGTCACCCACGAAAACAGATTACCATGACTCATTAAAACGGGATTATCATCCATCAGAGAAACACCACCGGCTCATGAGCACGCGCATTGGTATCACGTGGTATCAATTCACAGACTGGAGGCCTACAAACGAGTGCTTTTTTTTTTTTTTTTTAATAGACGGTCAATGCCAGCAACCGGGAATCACAATGCCGGAAACCGGAAATCACAATGCTGGAAACCGGAAATCACAATGCCGGAAACCGGAAATCACAATGCTGGAAACCGGAAATCACAATGCCGGAAACCGGAAATCACGGCTATAATTAGTTTGTTTGTTTTTTTTTGCTCACAGGTTACTGGGGCCATAATGTGGTTTCCTGTCTTTGGACTCATTATCTGGTGTTTTAACTTCATCAAAAACAGCAGGGGTTCTGTTTGTTACAGATGACTTCATGATTAAGGTCTTCTTCAGAAATTACTGTTCTCGTTTTTACCCCTTTCTGGAGAGTAACTTTTGTTTTAATCGTGTAAACAGCACTTATATTTATTTAGACTTAGAAAACTCTCTCTCTCTCTCTCTCTCTCTCTCTCTCTCTCTCTCTCTCTCTCTCTCTGATCTTAGCCAGTGGGTCAGGATGCAATGTTATACATTGTGAGTCGATTCATTGAATTGTTTTGAAAAAAAAAAAATCTCTGAGTGTAGTAGCGAGAACACTAAATGATTTTGTTGTTTGGGGAGACGAACAAAATAACACCCCGTTTATATAAACGCTACAGATAGATGCACCCGCTGTTAGTAAAAGTTTTTTTTCAAGCAGAATAAATGAAAGGTTGCCTCTAAAAAAAATTTTTTTTTAAAGCTTCTAATGTTGATTGAACGAGACTCAAGGGACAAAATTTACTACTAGGTAATCTAATATATCTCTATGTTTATGAAAACTTGGACCAGGCTATATGATGATAATGATGAATATTTATACAGCGCCTATTCTCGGCTAGAGACCAAGCTCTAAGCGCTTTACAGTGCACACTCGTTTACACAACGGGCTGCCTACCTGGGTAGTGCCGACTGAAGAGCTGCCAGCTTGCGCTTCATTCAGTCGTTTCCCGTGTCCTCCAGTCCATATCATTCAATATCGTTCACTCAGTTTCCTGACTTCCTTCATTCTTTCCATTTCTCCCGCAGGGTGTATGCTATGTGTAACGTGTCATCCATACCAACGGCCAAACTGGCCTTCTCTTCCGAAAGTTGGTGATCGGATTTTTACGTGTGTGCAAGATGTTATATTATTATATATATTATATATTACAATATATATATATATATATATATATATATATATATATATATATATATATATATATATACCAAGAAGTTGAGAAGTTATGTTAGCTCAAACTTCTCGACAGAGACTGATCGATAGAAATGGCAGACACTGGAAAGTCATTTTCAATCGAGCAACACTTTTTTTTATAACATGTATACAAAGTTTTATATTTCTTTGCATTTAGTAAAGAAATCTATCTCTTACACTATGCACAAGCATTCATGATTTGTTTGCTTGTTTTGTTTGTTTTATTAGATTTAGACCTTGAATCTCTGAAACTAACTAAAGTGCAGGTTATTTCTACGAAAATGTATGTTACAATGAACTGTTGTGTGTTCCGTGTGTAAAGAATTCATCGAAGACTAAGTTCATTTTGTTTTGTAGTGTGGTGTTCTCAGCAATCTCCGTTTGAAACTAATGTTCAGAAAAAGTCTTGAGATAAGCCATTTCTGTTTTGTTTTTGTTTATTAGTATCATTAAACGACTAGAATCTAGTTCGCAGTCTCTCTCTCTCTCTCTCTCTCTCTCTCTCTCTCTCTCTCTCTCTCACGCACACACACACACACACACACACACACACACACACACACATTTCCCAACCCCCCTCTCTCTCTCTCTCTCTTTCTCTCACGCACACACAAACACACATTTCCCCAACCCCCATCTCTCTCTCTCTCTCTCTCTCTCTCTCTCTCTCTCTCTGCGCCAATCGATAAACTTGCAATATGGTTAGGGGGAGGAGGAAGTGTGTGTGTGTGTGGGGGGGAGGACCGGGGGGGGGGGGGGGGGGGGGAGGGGGGGGGATGGGAGGGATGTGGGAGGAGGCACGCGCATGTTCCCGTTCCCAACCAACACCATTCGTTTCGTGTCGTGGCCCCATAAAGAATGCATGTTGCAAATCTCTCAAGACCACGCTAGCAAAGAGCTCTCGCAGGCGACTGGTGAGAGGGACAGACAGACGCCAAAGGAGAAAGCATGGTGAGAAGGAGGAGGAGGGGGAGGAGGAGGAGAAAAGCGAGAAAGGAGAATTCGGCGAGGTTAAGGAAGGAAACACGCGGACGGGCTGCACACCAACAAATTGATGCGCCAAGGCCTTGCGTAAGGACTCGAGTATTTTTTATACACTGGCACAGTTAGATTGTTTTGAGAACTGTGATCGTGAGTGATGAATTCTCCTCGTTTTCTTTCCTGATTATGGTCATCAAGAGACAAGCCAGGTGGTTCCAAGCAGACAGATAAAAATCAAAGGAATGGGATTATTTGGAGGGGGGGGGGGGGGGGGGGGGGGGGGGGGGGGGGGGGGGGGGGGGGGGGGGGGGGGGGGGGCTTGCATAAAGTGTAAAGGCCTGAAAGGAAGGTCATATGTTTGAAGATTGTGAAGATGTCAACGGTGGAAATCCCCGAAAATAGGTGAAATGATTGGTGGGTGGTGGTGGTGGTGGTGGTGGTGGTGGGGGGGTGTTATCAATTATCAGTTTAATATGAAAACACTGGCTCAGATGAATTATGCCAGGCCTCTGTATGTGGATTATAAATATATACCTCTCTCCTTCTCACCTCTCTCTCTCTCTCTCTCTCTCTCTC
>JADBJO010004818.1:12500-15000 GCA_016801955.1 Conus betulinus | reverse complement strand
TCCCTGATGAGTCCGATCCAGCGGACGAAAGGCCTCGGAGCAGGCGATACATATAGACCTGCCTTCGAGAGGGATTGCGATAGTTTCTTCATGCAGCTAGTGAAGGGTTTTCATATTTATGTTATACATTTTCCCATTTACTTCATCTTCAATTTTTTTTTTCCTCTCAGTTTCAAATCTTTGCCAAGTCATTACTATAATGATGGAAGAATTGTGTAACCTGCACTTGTTTTTCCCCCACCACTTAATTGTTCAGCATTATATATATATATATATATATATATATATATATATATACACACATTTCTTCATTTATGTATTTATTTATTCATTTATTCACTTACTTAATTTCAAATATCAGTGAATATTTTATGAGGCACAGTTTTCCACTGTATTGTCATTTGACCGAATACTGCATACAGCCATCTTGCGCAAGCGCAAGCAGCATATGCGCGCGCATTCACGCATGCACTCTCACACACGCTTGTAGTATGCGCACATGCGTCTGTCTAGATATAGACAGGCATTCCCCCATAATACGTACACTTGCGCACGGACGGACACACACACACACACACACACACACACACACACACACACACACACACACACCTAGCTGCAACTCACACGCTGTGTGTTTTCATGACTTAGCACATGCGGTGTACCGTATAAGAACAAGTCCGCACGCGCTGGCGCCTCTCACGTTATCACTGAAACGTATGGAAAGATAGTAGCGTCAAACGGTGTGATAAGATGATCCTGAGTGAAACGTATGGAAAGAGATGGTAGCGTCAAATGGTGCTATGAGATGATCCTGAGTGAAACGTATGGAAAGATGGTAGCGTCAACAGGTGTGATAAAGATGATCCTGAGTCAAACGTATGGAAAGATGGTAGCGTCAACAGGTGTGATAAAGATGATCCTGAGTGAAACGTATGGAAAGATGGTAGCGTCAAAAGGTGTGATAAGTTGATCCTTGAGGAACAGAGCCAACAAAGGAGGCGAAAGCCATTATTCTGAGGAGCACAATTGTTTCCCCACTTTTCTTGACAGAATAACTGTTTTTACCCTTGTTTTCCCATAGGACTGCAATTGTTTTCCATATTTTCCGTTTCCGTGGGATAATACCTATCATCCGTGTTTTCCTACGGAAAAAGGGGTATCCTCGCGTCGTAAATGTCGTTGATAGGGAAAAGACGTATGATTAGTGTTTACCATGTATGCAATGATGTTATCATCAGATATGGGACTTTTCAGGTGTTTTTTTTTTTTTTTTTGTTTTGTTTTGTTTTTTTGTTTTGTTTTTTTTTTCCCTGAATTCAGGCTTTTTAAAAGTCTCCAAGGCCATTCTTGAGATTTGAAGTAATCTGCAGAGAAAATTTTGAGGGGAGGATTTGTTTTTGATGGAGGCTTCACGATTTGTTTGATGAAGGCTGAGTATCAGGTTTCATGGTCACAATGCAATTCAGATACCCAAGGCTTTCTTCTGCCAGCAAAAATCGCGGGTGGGGAAGGGGGGGGGGGGGTTTGGGGGGGGGTGGGGTGGGGGGCTTACAATGTTGCCAAGTCTGAGAGAAGAAGAACTGGCTGGTGAGTAAACATTGAGAAAAATGTGCGGGAACCAAGGATTGCTGGAACTGCAGTTTGGTTCAAACATAGTAAAACATTGAGAAGACTGCAAGAACCAAGGATTGCTGGAACTGCAGTTTGGCTCAAACATACTATCAAACTCACAACAGTTTGCAAATCGGGGAAATGGAAATAAAAACTACACATTCTGGGAGTCCCCCCCCCCATCCCCGATCCTTCGAGTTGAGGCCATTGCTCTTCGAGCCCATCGGGAGGGGGGAGGGGGGGGAGGAGGAGGGGAAGAAGGGGTGGGGGGGGGGTCTTACAGCCTGCGCCTGGACCCTCTGGAAAAATTCAGTGCTTTTTGTGTGCGCGGAGCTCTCGTGTCTCATTATGAATAGACAGCGAAAAGAGGGAAACGGTCTTTTCATCCCTGTGGTTTATTATAACTGTTCTTATCATGTGGTTTATTATAACTGTTCTTATCATGTGGTTTATTATAACTGTTCTTATCATGTGGTTTATTATAACTGTTCTTATCATGTGGTTTATCATAACTGTCTTTTATGCTGTGATTTTTTGGTGTATAACCGTTTGTTTTATCCTGTGGTTTATTATAACTTTTTTATCCTGTGGTTTATTATAACTGTCTTCATCCCTGTGGTTTATTATGACTGTCTTCATCCTGTGGTTTATTATGACTGTCTTCATCCTGTGGTTTATTATGACTGTCTTCATCCTGTGGTTTATCACAACTGTTTCTTATCCTGTGGTTTATTATAACTTTTTTATCTTGTGGTTTATTATAACTGTCTTCATTCTGTGATTTATTATAACTGTTTTTATCATGTGGTTTATTATAATTGTCTTCATCCTGTGGTTTGTTATAACTGTCTTCATCCTGTGGTCTATTATAACTGTCTTCATCTTG
>JADBJO010004817.1:182500-184630 GCA_016801955.1 Conus betulinus | reverse complement strand
GACGGGTACCTAAATTGACATACACATGTGTGTGTGCTCATGTTCTATTCTTGGAAGCAGGATCTGTCGATATCTGTACAATCGCAACATTAGAAATTGGTAGCAGCAGCTCGCGGACTGACAGGACTAATCAGCAGTTGGACCAGTCAACAGAAGATGAAGTGAGGACGTATAGAGCAGAGCATGTTCCACATTCCCGAATTATCCAGGTTGAAGATAGCGTTATTAGCAAGGGTCAATTGACACGACGCTGTGTGCGAGGCTACAATCGGCATTTGATCAGGATCAGGTTTGCACATTCATGCATTGCGTCATTTGCCTGTGTTTGCTTGGTTTCATTTCTTTTCTTTCTCTGGTTGTTTTTCTATTTTTTTCTATTTTGTTTCTTTCTTACTTCCTGGCTAAAAAGGTAGGTAGATCATGCGGGTGGAGGTCGGGGGGAGGGGGGGAGAGGGGAGGGAAGAGGGGTGGGGGGTTACTGCCTGTCTGCTGTAGTAGACAAGGAAACTGAAAACGGACGGCAAAAAAAAATGTTCGTCTTCACAGTCTGATGTATAATGTTCACCAACTCTCAATCTAAGTAAGAGTAAGAGTCGGAATGGAAATGGGTTGACGTTGAAGTGGTTTCAGGGTCGTAGATGGCAGCTCAGAATGATGGTCAGTTTAGAGCTAGCTGGCAACTGTTGAGGTAGAGATTTTCTACTGCAGGCATTTTAAGAATGGTATGAAGTTTATAAGCTGACAGTTATTGATATAGATATTTGTTACAGGATATTTTTGAGGTGATACTAGGTTTAGGGCTGACAGCTATTGAGGTACCTTGTCCAGAAATGACATGAAGTTTAGAGCTGACAACAGTTGAGATACATATCTTCTAGAAAGACAATTCAACATGACAGTAAGTTTAGGGCTGAAGCTATTGAGATGTTATATCATCCACAGAAAACCATTTTGAAATGGTGCGAAGTTTAGAGCTGACAGCTATTGAGATAAATATCTTCAACGGAAGACATTTTGAAATGGTGTTAACTTCAGAGCTGACAGCTGTTGAGATAGATACCTTCAACAGAAGACATTTTTGAAATGGTATTAAATTCAGAACTGACAGCTGTTTGTAAGGTAGATGATTTCTAAAGAAGACTATTGAAATGGTGAGAAAATTACAGCTGACTGGTTTCGAGACAAACATCGTCTGCAGAAGACGTTTTGAAATAGTGGTGAGTTTAGACCTGAGGGCCGATGAGTGTTCGTCATCGAGGTTGGTTGCCAAAAAAAAAGATACAAACGCTGGAACCATTATCAGGATAGGAGATCGAGCAGATGAAAGTGCATTGAAAGAGAGAGAGGAGAGAGAGAGAGAGAGAGAGAGAGAGAGAGAGAGGAGAGAGAGAGAGAGAGAGAGAGGAGAGAGAGAGAGAGAGAGAGAGAGAGAGAGAGAGAGAGAGAGAGAGAGAGAGAGAGAGAAAACATGTACAATTTTAGAGGGAAAATGAGCACATTCCTAAAAAAATGTGCAACTTTATGAAGTGGGTAGGAGTTAGTTTGCAACATCAGGGTTGCACACACACCCACACCTCCTTCCCTGCTAACATGACCACGCAGCATCGGAATTCTTCATCCGTTTCTTGCAAAATGCTGCTTCGATTGACCTTTGGTTGGTGAGAATCAAACATCAAGACTTCCGCTACTTTTGCCGGTGTCAGTGTAATTTCTTTTTATTCGCGCCGTTCCAGTCGTTCCTGTAGACTCACTTTCAGTAAAGCATGTCCAGCTCTGTTATTTATATTCCTTTAATCAATCGTTTGCTTTTTATTTCATTATTTATCTATCGATTTATTTATTCATTTATTTATTTTCTGGCTGGCAGCTGGACCGTCTGTCGCAAAATCGTGTAAAGGAAATATCCGACGTGTTGTGTTCTCGATCAAGATGCGAGATACAAAGGCGCTATTATCTGTCGGCTGCTTCCATAATTGAAAACATCGTGGCATATATGTATTTTAAACTGTAAACTTTCTTTCTTTCTTTTATTTCATGATTGAGGTGACGAAAGGAGGGTCAGTACAATACAAATCGGTTTGGGCTTCACGAAGCAACGCACACACAAATGCATTACATCCACATCCGCAC
>JADBJO010004817.1:147500-152500 GCA_016801955.1 Conus betulinus | reverse complement strand
CGAAGATGAACCGTTGTACTGGACAGCGCTATTCATGTTGTCATGGAGGGTCATGGTCATCTTCAGGAGCTTGGGGGACATCCAATTCGGTGTAGTAGGGTTTAGAGACCTGACCTACCGACCACGTCGAATGCCGTGGCCAGGTCGATGAAAACGATGAACAAGGGTCGTCTCTACCCGCAGAATTCCTCCTCTAGCTGCCTCAAGGAGAATATGAGTAGCTACAGCCTGTTGAAAACGACACGGGCGAAGGCTTTGCCAACAATGCTGAGGGGGGATATTCCGCGATAGTTGTCGCAATCGCTGCGGTCCCCCTTTTTTCTTGCATTGCGTGATGCGTGTCCTGGGGTATGGTCCCTTTCTCCCAACACTGCAGCAGAACCTCATGGAAGTGACTAAGGAGAGAACTCTCCTTGTCGGTTTTGATGACTTCTGGTGATATGCCGTCGCTACCTGAAGCTTTTCCATAGGCTAGCGAGTCGATGGCCTTGCTGAGTTCCTCAATGGTGGATAGAGCGTCGAGCTCCTCCATGGCGGGCAGCGAGGTGGCGTTCTCAATGGCTGTGTGGGTGACTTGGTTCTCCCTGGAGTACAGTTCCTGGTAGTGCTCCGCCCATCTCTCCTTCTGTTTGTTGCATTCATTGATAATATCCCTCGACGTAGACTTTACAGGAGCAATCTTGATGGCGTTAGGGCCAAACGCTTTCTTCATGCCCTCGTACATGGCGCGGATATTGCCGCATTGGGTGGAGATCTGGGTGCCGCTGAGTGTTGTGGCAAGCTTTTCGAAGTGCATCCAATGTCTTTGCAGAGGGTTGTCTCTTGTGATAGAGAAATGCAGCTTCCTTAGCAGCAATGGCAGGCCCATCTCCACTATTCTTGCTTCGAACCAGTGTTCATTTTCCTCACTCTCTTCCCAGAGATATATCCGAGGTGGATTGGTAGGCGGCATCGCGGCCGTGGTTCCGCGTGTTGAGCGCTGTCTGTCGGGCAGTCCTCAAGGGCCTTGTCAATGGCTCTGGCGAAGCGTTCGCACTATTCGGGCACTGACGTCATGGCTGCGTAGATTCGAGAACGTCCCTGTTTCTTGAAGCGGTGGATTCGCTTGGGCCGAACACGCACCTTGCTGCCGACCAGGAGTGGTCAGTGTCGCAGTCAGCGCTGTGATAGCTGCGGGTGACGAGCACACGGTTGAGCAATTGTCTTTGGTGATTACGCAGTCTAACTGATGCCAGTGACAGAATCTTTGGTGCCTACAGAATACTCTGTGTGTGGCTTGGTGGCGAAGTAGGTGGTCATGATACAGAAGTCTTGGAAGGAGAAAGCTCGAGTAGCTGTTCTCATTGAGCTTGCTGATGCCTATGTGACCAGTGCTGCGGGGGGGTCAGGATCTGTGGTCTGCACCAAACCCGGCTTTGAAATCCTAGAGCAAGAACAGATGTTCCTTGGCAGGTACCTCTCTGATGTTGGATTCCAGCTCTTCATAGAACTCATCCTTAGCCTTTGCTGTAGAGCAGAGTGTGGGGCCATAGACACTAGGGATGTTTGTCGGTCCAGAAGGGGTTGTGAGCCGGAGAGAGCGGAATTCATGTTGTTCCTTTGGAAGGTGATTCGACTGAGAGGACGAGAGAGAGAGAGTTTCAGACTGCAAATCCGACGTCATACAGTCGGTGCTCCTCTGGCTCCAGTCCTTGCCAGAAGAATGTGTACTCCTTATTAATGAGGCTGCCGTTATAGGGGGGTCTTGTCTCTTGCAGCACGGTGATCTCGATGTTGAACCTCTTCAGCTCGCGATCAAGGATGGCTGTTTTAAATGGCGTCGTCAACTTGCTGGAGGTCGTCAGAAAGGCCAGGACACTTCGTTCTGACGTTCCAGGTTGCCAGCCTCAAGGCAGGTAATTTTGATTTTTTTTCTTCTATCTTCTTTGCTTGGTGCAGGGTTTGCAATCTGCTCTTCGGTCTTTTCCATGAGCTCCACGCACCCATTGAAGCAGGCAGACTGTAGCGGGTCAGCACCTTATTGGCTGGGGGCTGCCCAGCTTGAGGCAGACCGTCGCTGACCAGTGGAACGCGATGGTCCCTCCCACCCTCGGACACAACCCGTAACGCCCAAGCTTGCGCCAATACGCTCTGGGCTTATCACTCGTAACTGCTCTCTCCCGTGTTTTTGACACTGGGGTAGCGGCATTGTGGTGATCTCTCCAGAACGCAGTCCTGGGCGAAGTGTATAGAGATCCTATGGTGCCCAATTGCCAGAATTCCCCTCTTGGCCTTGCTGGCAGGATCCGACGGAAAGGTTAAGCCAGTACGTTATGGTGCCAGCGCAGCTGCCGGAGATGCTGGAAGGTGCATGTCATGGTGTGCTGACCAACCACCTTAGGGGATCCACTCCGGATTTTCTTTCAGGATTTACTTCCTTAGTCTTTGTCTTTCCCGAGACATCCACAAGGCAGTGAAGTTATTTTGACCCATAGCTGGGAGTCTGGTTCGGGGGCACCGGGGGGCGTGTCCACAAGCTCGTGGGCCTGCATGCCACACGTTGGGGCGGGGGGGGGGGGGGGGGGAGACTTCCTCCAAGTCCCTTGTAGTCTAGCTTTCCTCCGTAAGGTCCCAGTTGACGTTTGTAGCCACGAGGACGCACTACATCGGGCTGGCTAGTGGAGAGGCTCTATACTGACCGGGAAAGACTGACACATTCTGCTCCGCTTTTCGCAGTGCTGCAAGCAGTGGTACTAGTCAGCGTATGTGTGTGTGTGTGTGTGTGTGTGTGTGTGTGTGTGTGTGTGTGTGTGTGTGTGTGTGTGTGTGTTGTTGTTGTTGTTGTTGTTGTTTGTTGTTGTTGTCGTCTTCAATTTAACGTCTATCCACATAGTGATATTAGTGTGTGTGTGTGTGTGTGTGTGTGTGTGTGTGTGTGTGTGTGTGTGTGAAAGGAGTGAAATGGAAAACGGGAGAACCCTGGTAAAAAAAAAAAAAAAAACAAAAAAAAACAAAACGAAACAAAAAATCTAGTCAGATGCAGCTGGTCTTTGAATACAGCTGCAAATCTCCCTAGGTAAAAAAAAAAAAAAAAAAAAGGCAGGGTGATGACAAGGGAGCGGGAAGGGAAGGGAAGAGGGAGGGGTCGGAACAGACACAGATAAAAAAAAAGAGAGAAAAAAGGGGTTGGGGGGAGGAGAGAGGGGGGGGGGGGGGGGGGGGGGGGGGGGGGGGAGGAGGAGTAGGACGGAAAAAAGAAGGTAGTGAAGAAAAAGGCCACATAAGTAAAGACAAGTGTGTCAGATGTGGACAGGGTGCGTCAGTAACGCAGCAGCAGTCTGTTTTCAATGTGCAGCAGCATCCTAGCTTTTTTCTTTCCACAGAAGGACCATCAAATGGGACGACCATAGGGGGGGGGGGGGGGGGGGGGGGGGGGGGGGGGGGGGGGGGGGACAGCAGCAATGTCATCATATTGAAATATCGTCGTGTGACCGAGCAGCCGTCAGAGGCACAGCATGACGGGATGAGAGGCAGTCTGAAAGTGTTGCTTTACTAGGCGGCACACGGCGGCCTCGGCTGTTTCTTGCCAACAAAATGATCGTCCTGTGTCTCTGAGTGCTTATGTCCCAGTCTGCCAATGTGTCTGTCAGTCCATCCGCTCTCTCTCTGTCTCTGTCTCTCTCTCTCTGTCTCTCTCTCTCTCTCTCTCTCTCTCTCTCTCTCTCTCTCTCTCTCTCTCTGTGTGTCATCCGTGTGTGTGTATTGTCATTGATTGTCATTGTCTCTCTATCCCCTCTCTGTCTCTCTGTCTCTCTGACTCTCTGTCTCTCTCTCTGTCTCTCTGTCTCTCTCTCTCTTCTTCTTCTTCTTCTTCTTTTTCTCCCCTCCGCCCTCTTCCCCCTGTCTGTCTGTCTGTCTGTCTGTCTCTCTCTCTCTCTCTCGCTCCCTCCCTCTCTCTCTCTCTCTCTCTCTCTCTCTCTCTCTCTCTCTCTCTTCCTCTCTCTGGTGATGGTTATGATGAAGAGTATTATTTTCGTTACAACTGGTACATGATTAATTTGATGGATTGTGGTACAAGCGCGCCTTTGTATTACGTTTCACCTTTGTGTCAGAGTCGGTTTCAGTAAAAAGAAAAAGATTTTCTTTTTAATATTGCGAATTGTGGCTCTTTTTCTCTTACCAAACCAGTTCTTTAGTGAAGAAGAAGAAGAAGAAGAAGCCTTTCCGTTTTAAAATCGATCAAGCCAGCTGTGTAAAGAATGACAAGACAAAGATCAAGAAGAAAATATGGTGTGTGTGTGTGTGTGTGTGTGTGTGTGTGTGTGTGTGTGTGTGGTGTGTGTGTGTGTGGTGTGAAGACAACGAAGACGAAGAACTTAATTGTTCTCTCTCTCTCTCTCTCTCTCTCTCTCTCTCTCTCTCTCTCTCTCTCTCTCTCTCTCTCTGGTTATGATGAAGAGGGTCTTGTCAGTAGCAACTGCTGAATCATGATTCGCATAAGTATGTTCGTGTAGGCATGGCTTTCTACCACCTCTTTACACCTTTGTGTCAAGGTCAACTTTTCTCCGAAATCTCCTTCTGGTGGCAAGATGGGTTCTCAGTAATCATTGGGAGATCCAGTAGAGAGATACATAGCGTGAATTGATCGGAATCATTGGAAGACCCAGTAGAGAGAGATACATGGGGTGAATTGATCGGAATCATTGGAAGATGCAGTAGAGAGATACACGGGGTGAATTGATCGGAATCGGGGTGAATTGATCGGAATCATGGAAGATGCAGTAGAGAGATACACGGGGTGAATTGATCGGAATCATTGGAAGATGCAGTAGAGAGAGATACACGGGGTGAATTGATCGGAATCATTGGAAGATGCAGTAGAGAGATACACGGGGTGAATTGATCGGAATCATTGGAAGGTGCAGTACAGAGATACACGGGGTGAATTGATCGGACTTTTTGGAAGGTCCAGCAGAGAGAAACATAGGGTGAATTGCCGCTCGAACACAATACTGGCGTCG
>JADBJO010004817.1:132500-140000 GCA_016801955.1 Conus betulinus | reverse complement strand
TTATCTTCAGTCGTGGACACGATTTTTGTCTTTGTTTGTAGCTTGGACTTTGAGTGTAAATGATTCTAATCTTGTTCCACCTGCTTTAATTTTTTTTAATGATATCAAAGAAAAAAAAAAAGAAATATATCAGAAAGCTTTGCTTTAACCACGGTTATTTTTTTCATGTTGTCCTGATTTTGTGTTTCTTATCGGATCAGTCTGTTATCTGAAATCATCAGCACGTGCTTGTTGTCGTGAACAGGATAAGTGGGGTTGTTTTATGTTGGCTGAGCCGTTATCATTAGCAGGAAGCGCCCGTTTTCTGGTGTTCCTGTCAGTTTCTGAGTTGGTGTGCTATATTTGAAGGGGGGGGGGGGGGGGGGGGTTATTTAACAGCTTAGGCATGTTCAATTTTGCTTTTGCTTCTTACTTTGGTTTGATTGCTCTTCGTGCCTAACAGGAATGTGTTGCTCTCTCTCTCTCTCTCTCTCGTAAAGCCCAGACCGATTTGCATTGTACTGACCCTCCTTACGTCACCTCAATCATGAAATAAAAGAAAGAAAGAAAGAAAAAGAAAGAAGGAAGGAAAGAAAGTTTACAGTTTAAAATACATATATGCCACGATGTGTTCAATTATGGAAGCAGCAGACAGATAATAGCGCCTTTGTATCTCGTATCTTGATCGAGAACACAAACACATCGGATTATTTCCCCTACACGATTTTGCGACAGACGGTCCAGCTGCCAGCCAGAAAAATAAATAAATGAATAAATAAATCGATAGATAAATAATGAAATAAAAAAAAAAAACGATTGATTAAAGGAATAAATAACAGAGCTGGACATGCTTTACTGAAAGTGAGTCTACAGGAACGACTGGAACGGCGCGAATAAAAAGAAATTACACTGACACCGGCAAAAGTAGTTGAAGTCTTGATGTTTGATTCCAACAAACAAAAGGTCAATCGAAGCAGCATTTTGCAAGAAACGGATGAAAGAATTCCGATGCTGCGTGGTCATGTTAGCAGGGAAGGAGATGTGGGTGTGTGTGCAACCCTGATGTTGCAAACTAACTCCTACCCACTTCATAAAGTTGCACATTTTTTAGGAATGTGCTCATTTTCCCTCTAAAATTGTACATGTGTTCTCTCTCTCTCTCTCTCTCTCTCTCTCTCTCTCTCTCTCTCTCTCTCTCTCTCTCTCTCTCTCTTTCAATGCAGCTTTCATCTGCTCGATCCCCTATCTTGATATCTTCTTTTGGCAACCAACCTCGATGACTATCACTCATCGGCCATCAGCTCTACACTCACCACCATTTCAAAATGTCTTCTGCAGACGATGTTTGTCTCGAAACCAGTCAGCTGTAATTTTCACACCATTTTCAATAGTCTTCTTTAGAAATCATCTACCTCACAAACAGGTGTCAGTTCTGAATTTAATACCATTTCAAAATGTCTTCTGTGAAGGTATCTATCTCAACAGCTGTCAGCTCTGAAGTTAACACCATTTCAAAATGTCTTCCGTTGAAGATATTTATCTCAACAGCTGTCAGCTCTAAAGGTCACACCATTTCAAAATGTCTCGTGTTGAGGATATCTATCTCAGCAGCTCTCAGTTTTATTAAACTTAACACCATTTCAAAATGTCTTCTGTAGAAAATGTCTATTTCAACAGCTGTCAACTCTAAAACTTAACACCATTTCAAAATGTCTTCTGTTGAAGATATCTATCTCAATGCTGTCAGCTCTAAACTTCGCACCATTTCAAAATGGTTTCTGTGAGAGATATATGTCTCAATAGCTTCAGCCCTAAATTTACTGTCATGTTGAATTGTCTTTCTTTCTAGAAGATATGTATCTCAACTGTTGTCAGCTCTAAACTTGATGTCATTTCAAAATGTCATCTGGACAAGGTACCTCAATAGCTGTCAGCCCTAAACTTAGCATCACCTCAAAATATCTTGTAACAAGTATCTATATCAATAACTGTCAGCTTATAAACTTCATACCATTCTTAAAATGCCTGCAGTAGAAAATCTCTACTTCAACAGTTGTCAGCTAGCTCTCAACTGACCATCACTCTGAGCTGCCATCTACGACCCTGAAACCACTTCAACGTCAACCATTTCCATCTAACTCCTCAACTTGGACCGACTCTTACTCTTACTTAGGTTGAGAGTTGCTGAACATTATACATCAGACCGTGGAAGACGAACAATTTTTTTTTGCCGTCCAGTTTTCAGTTCCTTTTTTTGTCTGCTCTTGTCTACTACAGCAGACAGGCAGTAACCCCTCACCCCTCTCCCCTCCCCTCCCCCCTCCCCCCGACCTCCACCCGCATGATCTACCCTACCTTTTTAGCCAGGAAGTAAGAAAGAAACAAAAGAGAAAAAAAATAGAAAAAAAACAACCAGAGAAAGAAAAGAAATGAAAACCAAGCAAACACAGGCAAATGACGCAATGCATGAATGTGCAAACTGACCCTGATCAAATGGCGATTGTATCGCACACAGCGTCGTGTCAATTGACCCTTGCTAATAACGCTATTCATCCTGGATAATCGGGAATGAGGAGCATGCTCTGCTCTATACGTCCTCACTTCATCTTCTGTTGACTGTGTCCAACTGCTGATTAGTCCTGTCAGTCCGCGAGCTGCTGCTATCCAATGTACTAATGTTGCGATCGTACAGATATCAATAGATGCCTGCTTCCAAGGATAGAAACATGAGCACACACACATGAGTATGTCAATTTAGGTACACGTCTCTCTCTCTGTCTCTCTGTCTCTGTCTCCCTCTCTCTCTCCCTCTCTCTCTCTCTCTCTCTCTCTCTCTCTCTCTCTCCTCGGAAGATTTTTATCTCTCTGTCTTTCTTCGTCTGTCTGTCTGTCTCTGTCTGTCTGTCTGACTGTCTGTTTGCATGTCTGTCTATCTCTGTCTCTCTCTCCCTATCTCTCTCTCTCTCTCTCTCTCTCTCTGTCTCTCTCTCTCTCTCTCTGCCTCTGTCTGTCTGTCTCTGTCTGTCTCTATGTCTCTCTGTCTCTGTCTCTGTCTCTCTCTCTCTCTCTCTCTCTCTCTCTCTCTTCTCTCCGTAAGTGTGGATAATCTTCCAAAAGTACAGAAAAATCCATTTGTAATCTTTTGTTAAAGGACCAGACGGCACAACCTTCAGTCTTTAAGTTGTTTTCTAATGTTCCTTTGATTGGTGTGCAATGTATAATAAGAATATTGACCTTCATGTCTTCAACAAAAAAAATGAAGCCGTATCTCATGACAAAGAACCCGCCTTCGAATGGGTTTACTGAGCAGTACAAGGAAAAGCCAGCTTACGTTTATTCAAATCACGTACGGACGGACACAGCCCAGGAATGATAGAGAGAGGGGGGAAGAAGGCAACGTGTAGGCGGATCAAATTAGGAGGTGGGGAAGTATGCAGATTTTGTTTCCGTGATAAAAGCGAAATGTCTTCAAACAGACAAAGAAGGAGTACAGTGTGCTCGGAATTTTTTTTACGAAGAAGGGAAGGGATGGGGGACGGAGGGGAGGAAGGGGGGAAACTACATTTACAGCGAACTATCGATTGGCAGTGACTGTGGTGGAGTTGGCATATGTGCTGACAATGCCTTTCTTTGTGCCGAACTTTGGCTTTGGCGGCAAGTTCAAGTTTCTGATAAAGTTTCAAGTCATCAGTAAGTTGTCAATGCGTGTGTACTAGTCCATACACGCTTCACCACATCTGCTTAGGTATAGGAGCATTGTCAGTAGGCAAGATGAATTATAAACAAAGATATTACACGTGTGTGCACGCTCGCACATATTCACATGCACGCACATGAGCACTTGCATGAGCACACACACACGCACACACACACACATACACACACACGCACACACGCGCGCGCGTGCAACACTCACGCATGCACACACACACACACGCGCACGCACACACACACACACACACACACACACACACACACACACACACACACACACACACAAGCGCGCGCGCGCGCTCACACACACAAAATAGGAACCTGGTTTCATGGACAAGATTTAGCAAACGCCTGATGCACATTAATACACACAGTCATAAGTTCTTGGATTCTTTACAATGTCTGCCTCACTATTGTGGTAGTAGTAGTGGTGGTAGTAGTAGTGGTGGTAGTAGTAGTGGTGGTGGAAGTAGTAGTGGTGGTGTTGTAGTTGTAGTTGTTGTTGTTATTGTTGTCGTTGTCGTCGTTGTTGTTGTTGTCATAGTAGAAAATCGTAGTTGCAGAAGTAGTAACAGCAGTAGTAGTGGTAGTAGTAATGCAGTAGGCGAGGGAGGAGGAGGAGGAGGAATGGTCGTAGTAGTAGTTGTAATAGTAGTAGTTAGTAGGAGCAGCAGCAGCAATAGTAGTGGTGGTAGTCATAGCAGCAGTCGTAGTAGAAAGTAGCGGCAGTAGAGAGAGAGAGATGGAGTGAGAGGCAGAGGGAGAGACAGAAGACAGAGAGATGTGACAAAGACAGTGTGTGTGTGTGTGTGTGTGTGTGTGTGTGTGTGTGTGTGTGTGTGTGTGTGTGTGTGCACGCGTGCACGCATGTGTGTGCATGTGCGGGGAATTTGTGGTTGGAGGGGTGGGCACTTGTGATAATTCTGTCTAAGACCGCATGTAAAACATCAGTCAGTATCACTCTCTGACTGAGCAATCATTGGGATCTGTAAGAAGCCAACAGAGGCTGCTTTGCATGATCGAACTACGCCAACTCCTTTCAGAACCAGTACATGATCTTCCCAGTGAAAAAGGAGGAGGGGGGTGGGGGGTAGGGGATAGCTTCGTGGTAGCCATGTTCTTTGTGAAATACTTGTGTTGAAACAGTGAGAACTGAAAAGAATGAGTATGAGTCTCTGTGTGGTTTAGTCAGGATGAGCACCGTTGTGTGTCATGCCACAGACTATGAGGAGATAGGAAACACAGCGTGTTCACGAAGTTACGTATTATCAGGTTGTTGCACCAGTTGAGACCTCGGCTGTAGACTGGTTATGTCCTCAGCAGAGCATGCGATGATGCAATAACGAGTGTGGGTTCGCTCCGGTGAGCACTCTAATGGTTCGCTCGGGGACACGTGATTGCCAATCACTGCAGTCCCTGATTGGGTGAGGGCAGAACTGGAGCACGTGAAATGATATCTTGCTGAGCTGTCATTGACACACGGTGCACAACGTTTGCAACGTGCACGTGCAGTCATACATGCATGATCATCTGTAAGCGTATCAACACGTTTGTCTTCTCCTCACCCCCCACCCTAGTCTCCATTTTGTGTATTTTCTGCATGTCAACAGCTGCATTCTATGCACTTCTCCATCCAATCGTTTGTAAACTTACAATGTATGAAGAGATAAAGATGTAAAGCAAAGACGAAGATGAAAGAAATAAGCTTAAAATTTCCTTACGATCTGTTCAAAATTCACATTATTTTCGATCGAAATAGGACACATTTTGTCTTTAAGTTCTGACGTCAAAACTGATTCTTTAAAAAAAAAAAAAAAAAAGTCTGTTAACCCATCAACCAGAAATTATTTCCCTTCACTGTGTAAAGCATTTTGCATTTTTAATCCTTATATATTTACTTGGATTCTTGTTGCACACACACACACCCCTCCTCTCATTTCCCCATATCTAATAACCCTCTGCTTCCCCTGCCAGCCCAGTCTTCCCTTCTACTGGATATAGCTTGTGGACACAAACTCATACACAACGTTCATGACTCCCACGACTATGTTCACCCCGTCCCAGCATGGACGTATACCTCAAAAACATGAATGTATAAGATTTGCAGTGCATCTCTCTGTCTCTGTCTGTCTGTCTGTCTGTCTGTCTGTCTGTCTGTCTGTCTGTCTCTCTCTCTCTCTCTCTCTCTCTCTCTCTCTCTCCTCTCTCTCTCTCTGCTGGCTGTCTCTCGCCCTCTGTGTCTCTGTTTCTGTCTGTCTCTGCCCTGTCTGTGTCTCTGTTTCCTGTCTGTCTCTGTCTGTCTGTCTGTCTCTGTCTGTCTGTCTGTCTGTCTGTCTCTCTCTCTCTCTCTCTCTCTCTCTCTCTCTCTCTCTCTCTCTCTCTCTCTCTCTCTCCACACGTATAGCTAATCTTGCAAAAGTACATGTGCATACATTTGTATTCTTTTGTTTTAGGACCAGACAGCACAACCTTTAGTCTTTAAGTTGTTCTTCTAATGTTCCTTTGATCGATATGCAATGTATACCAGGAATATTGACCTTTATGTCTTCAAAAATTGAAACGGTACTCTCTTGACAAAAAAAATCCCGCCTTACACGTATACATGTTGTTTTGCATTTCTTACCTTATTCCTTTTGCAATACTCGTTGGTATAATCTCCTCTTTTATTATCTTTCCATCCCTATATATTCCCCGCCCCCTACCCCTCCCCCTCCCCCACTATCCACCCCTCGCCTCTATATGTTTGTGCAATGTATGTTTCTTTGCAAAAATGAAATAAAAAATTGGTCATTAAAAAAAAAAACCGCCTTCGAATGGATTTACTGAGCAGTACAGGGAAAAGCCAGCCTACGTTTATTCAAATCACGTATGGACGGCAACAGCCCGAGAATGATAGAGAGAGGGGAAAAGAAGGCAACGTGTAGGTCTCTCTCTCTCTCTCTCTCTCTCTCTCTCTCTCTCTCTCTCTCTCTCTCTCTCTCTCTCTCTCTCTCTCTCTCTCTCTGGGTGCGTGTGTGTGTGCGCGCGCATATGTGTGTGTGTGTGTGTGTGTGTGGGGGGGGGTGATGATCCCAATATCTCTCCGTCATTACTTTTCCTCCTGTCACCCCTCAGTTTCATTTATTTCTTTAGCTGCCACTCCCCTACCCCTCAGGGACAGTTGGTTCTCAACTTATCAACAGTGATGTTTGCGTGTAGGAAATAATCTGCAAGCAGTGACGGCACTTTGTGTGAAGGAAATAAAAAAAATCTCTTCGTCTGCCTTAGTGTGAATATGTCTTTGTGGTTTTTCATGTGTACGCATCTTATTGCCGTTATTGTTTGTATGAAACTGTTTTTGTGAGTAACATACTTAAAAAAAAAGTGAGTCAGTGCACGCTCGTGTGTGTATGTGTGTGTGTGTGTGTGTGTGTGTGTGTGTGTGTGTGTGTGTGTGTGTGTGTGTGTGTGTGTGTGTGTGTGGTACTTCAGTTTTACGTCTATTTCACATATGTGATATTAGACGAAGAGAGAGAGAGAGAGAGAGAGAGAGAGAGAGAGAGAGAGAGAGAGAGAGAGAGAGAGAGAGAGATGCATACATGTCTGTGACTATGTTAGTGTATTTCATAATTTGGTTATCTAAGTGCATGTAAATGTTTGTCTAAACATCTTTACAACACACCTGGAAATAATCTTAAAATAAATGCTTAACTGGACTACAAATTAAAGAAAAAACAATATCGAAGGCAAACTTTAAATCTGAAAAGACATCACACAAAGGCATGCCTGATAATGGTGGTAAATGAGCTTGAAGAGGTAACAGTTAAA
>JADBJO010004817.1:122500-125000 GCA_016801955.1 Conus betulinus | reverse complement strand
TAGACCAGACGGGAGAGAGAGAGAGAGAGAGAGAGAGAGAGAGAGAGAGAGAGAGAGAGGCGAGGGGGTGCGGAGCAGGTGTCTCACGTCTCTCTTACTCCTCTCACACACACACACACACACACACACACACACACACACACACACACACACACACACACACACACACACACACACACACACACACACACACACACTTTTTTCAAAGAATACGTCTTTCTTCCCGTGAAAACCTGGAGCCAAAAATGTCGTAACTCCTTCCTGTGGCGGGTCTTCCGCGCCCGTCCTCGTTGTCAAAATATGATTACCATATACAGGAATGCGTGGGGTGTGGACAGAAGCATTCATACTCCACAGACAAATTGTACTCTTGCATAGGCACACGTGGTCTGTCATTTACATCGGACGTCAGAAAGGTGACGGGAAATCAGTAACATTTAGAGAAAGTTTAAGTAAAAAGAAAGAGAAAGTAACATTTAGAGAGAGTTTTTTTTCTAATTGACCCCCCAACCTGTTACCACAAAACACATTTATCTGTATCATACAAAAATCTAAACATCATACAGATAATTCAATGAATGCTTCCCTTTTTCTCAGTCACTCTTGACTAACCAGGAAAGACACAGCATTCCACCATTCTGGTTCCACACATATAAACACAGAAAAACAAAAAACGTTCGGAACTTGCCAGCTGTTTCCTTAGGTGAATAGTTCGATTCCTCATCAGTCAAAATCACTACGGTCAGACAGACCTCCCTGATGATGTCACACTGCTTGTGTCCTCCCGACAGGACAAATCCCAGTTGGTGGATGGTGCAGTGCAGCTGTGGTCTCATCTTGGGTCGAGTCTTCCGGATTCTGCAGCTGTTCGCCCTCTCCATGGAAAAGGCTCCTGTCAGCCTCTCCCACACGTCTTCTGTTGCTGCAAACACCCTGCCATTGTCTGGCAGCTTCCTGTCCAGACTTCAACGGGCTTACATGTCTTGTCTTCTGTCCCCGCACAGGGGACAAGTCTTTACAGTCATCGGCTACAGCAAACCTTCACTTCACATAATGTCCTTCAGCCATGACTTTACCTCACTGTATTCTCCTAAGCCCTCAGCAATACGACATTATCTCACTTTCCACGAGTGAGTCATACTGTTTGTAGTTCACTGAAAGTCTTATAGCTGTGTCTCAAACAAAGAGAAATCGATTCATACTGGTTCAGTCAATGGAATCGTTAGATTCATACACTTTGCATACGCCCCTACGACTTACACCAACAACAGTGAAAATCTGACCAATGAGTCTCCGAATATTTTCGGTTCAGCCAATCAAATCGCTAGCGCATCCCTACACATGCACAACAAACAGCTGGATACTGTGAGGTCAATGCAAAACATCTCTTCTGACCGATGAGTCTCTGAATTATTTCGCTTCAACCAGTGGAACCGCTCTTGCACTCCTGCACGTACACAACGAAGAGTTGAATACCATGTAGTTATTGCATACTACCTAATTCTAACTAAATTTCAATTCCCCTAAACTACCCACTATACCAACAGCCCAGACCTCTCCACAAGCCAGGAGCTGATGCTTCAAGTGTTTATTCTGACCATAGCCAACAAGGTGCAAACTGTCTAACAGATTGAAGTCTTCCCGAAGGTGTTCGCCCTGCAGGCTTAGTAAACGTAAACGGTCATCGAGACCTACTTGCAGGCTGACAATCTCTGAACCAAGACGTCGACATCCAGCCCAAATTACCTCCCCTCAAGCCCACTGGAGAGCCCATTGATTAGCTGCTGGTGGAGGTGAGACGCCTTCCTCGCTCAGGACTGGAGTTTGTATGTACTTGTCACCAGCCCCTCCTGGGGTATGCGAATTACGCTCTAATTATTCCTCCTCCTTCAGAATCTAACTCGGAGTATCTTAAGACATGGCTCGCACACTTGAAGGACCCCAAGAAAACATGACTTAATATCAGCAAAATTACCCTGAATTGCTAAAGGACAGGAGAACATTCGACCCAGTCACTACGTGTCCCTCTCCTACCCCTTTCCCCCTTTTAGTTATGGTCTATCTATCTATCTACCTATCTATCTATCTATCTATCTATCTGTCTATCCAGTCATGTATCTTTTATCTATTGATCGATCTACATATCTAATTATCTTTCATTTGTCTATCTATCTATCTACACATATATGCAAACACACACACACACACACACACACACACACACACACACACACACACACACACACACACACACACACACACACACACACACACACACACACACACACACACACACACATTCAGCCTTATATCTTTTTGCCTTCCAAGTGTGTGTGTGTGTGTGTGTGTGTGTGTGTGTGTGTGTGTGTGTGTGTGTGTGTGTGTGTGTGATGTAATTTCTTCAATCACTGGATCTCCTGAAAACTGTTTGACATTCTTATTGTTTCACTGGTTTATAAGTTGATTTCTTATCTCCCTTTTTGATATATATATATATATA
>JADBJO010004817.1:115000-117500 GCA_016801955.1 Conus betulinus | reverse complement strand
GGCAAAAGTATTGTTACTCAATACACAATACAAGACAGAGAAGTGATTTTGTTTCCGCAAATATGTTCTTAAAATCGCAACAGACAGACAAAAATGCATAAAATATGCTTCACAGATAGCACTCAGCGCAGGAAAAGTTCGCAGGTTATGCATTTCGGAGCGCACAGCAAGGTCTGCTGCTGTAGCATACTGAAGTTAATCACCATTGCACAAGAAGAGACTCTGACCCAAGGGCTGCTATGTCCCTCAGTGGGCGGTAGGCAAAGGGTGATGCAAATAACCAGACGAGGTTTGCTCCAGTGAGCACGTTCTCGGGTCTTTGGGTCGCAGACGATCCTGAGACTCAGGCGGTATTGATTCGGTGGGGTTAGTATTGGCAGATGTCAAACGGCGTGTGTAACAAGCAGTCAGTGGAGATAGGCTATTGCACACAAAGTTTTCAGCATGAAGGAGCTCTTGAACGAGGGAATTCTCCAGAGCTTGCAGCCATGCAGGCGGTCTGTTCTCACCTCCCAATACACAATTATTGATGATACTGAATCCATTGCATGCTGCTCATTCGTACCCTCACTCGCTTATGCACACACGTGAACACCCCCATTGAGACGTTCATATAAACGTATATGCACGTTTCACACACACACACACACACACACACACACACACACACACACACACACACACACAGACAGAGAGAGACACAGAGAGAGAGGGACGGGACAGAGAGAGAGAGAGAGAGAGAGAGAGAGAGAGAGAGAGAGAGAGAGAGAGAGAGAGAGAGAGAGAGAGAGGAGAGAGAGAGAGAGAGAGAGAGAGAGAGCCCCCTAGTTGTTGTTTACGTCAAGAAAACAGAAAGCAGTAGCAGAAAGATGATGACCACAGTGCCAAGGCATTAACAATCAGGTGACAGCATCAGTGGGCCAACTCCGCACTTGGTAAATGGATTGGAGCAAAAGCAGAAGAAATGGCGGAAGTAAATCCCCGGGTCTTCAACACGCGATCGTGAAGTGGAGGAATGTTGACTGTCATAAGGAAGTTCCAGTGTCAACAGCTGAGTCCTAACAGTGGCCTGATCCCAGAAGATGCCTAATGCAGCGTGCAAGCCCCACCCCCCTCCTCCACTATCCCATCCCTTGCCTGTGCCTTCACTGCCCTGCACCAGTATTTGAAAGTCTTTTTCATGAAAAACAAACATGTTTATGTGATCTGACTTTCAGCTCCAGTGGTACTATATTTTCACAGAGTACAAATCGCTTGTTTTTGGTTCTCAAGTTCTGCATCTTATTCAAGCCAGTAATCAGGGTAAGAGGTGGGCGGGTCAGGGAGGGAGGGAGGGGGCGAAACTGGACTGTGTGAAGGAGCAAGCTGTATAGATAGAGAGAAGATTCAGAGCTAAACATTTGAAATGATGTCAAGTATGATAACAGAATATTTCATAGTGAAATTTACACACACACACACACACACACACACACACACACACACACACACACACACACACACACACACACACACACACACACACACAAACCCCGGAAATTCAGTGATCTCTTCTTGATTAAAATCTATCTTAATGAAATTTGAAGAAGAATTTGATAAGGCGATAGAGGAACAATTCAAAAGCAAAAAGGCGTGACAAGATTTGAAGTACAATTCACAGTCTCTGTTTTTATTATTCAAAGAAGCACTGTTGAAGTAGACTAGATCGAAAATAGTTTTCCTATGCCACACTTAAAAAGCTGAGGCACCAGAGAGAGAAAAAGTAAATGGAGGATGGGTTTTTAAGAACTTAGAAACAATAGCATCAGAAAACGTTGAGAAGAGAAAAGACAAACGAAACTGAAAAAACAAGTCTTAAAATCAGACATCAGTCAGTAAAACTACTAAAACATTTCATTACTCATAGAATAACAGAATTCTGCGTGATACAAACACTTTATATACAACTTTCTATGCGGAAACAAGGCAAAGCACAAGACTTTCTAATACCAGAACTTGCAAATTACGTGCCCAAATTATCCACTACATAAATGTAGCATCTTGAAAGAGAAATTTATGTAGGAATCTAACCAGACTGTTACAAATATGTATGCAAGACAAGCCCAGGTTCAGCAGGTTTTTTTCAGATTTTTTGTAACATCCAAAAATGTAATTGTAAAGTTATCATAAATCATCATAGCCAATAGGTCCTTTAACACGTCACTGGGGCATCATTTAGACTCACAATTCCTCTGCATCCTAGTCTGTCCTCTGCCACTCTGTGGTAATTGTCAATGATCAGGCCTTTCCATTCCTGCAGGTTGAGCTCCCACCTCTGTGTCTATCCCATCTGTCCTGCAAAAGGTTTTCTGGCCAGATGATTGAGAGGTGTAATCATGTCTTGTTTTGTTTTGTTGTTGTTTTGTTTTGTTTGTTTTGTTTTTTTTTTTATTATTTCGTTTCTTGACCACTGTCAACATGTTTTTGAAAGAGCCAATGGCTGCCTCGATTTCTGTGTGCG
>JADBJO010004817.1:100000-107500 GCA_016801955.1 Conus betulinus | reverse complement strand
TGGTACTATGGTGAGACGACGTTTTGGAGTAATATGATCCAAGGTCGACGGATATGATGTGTTTGAAATGTTGGGAAAATTAACTTGGATCGGAGAACATCAAGCCAACTACCTATGAATCCAAGCTTTCAAAACGCCAAGAATCTACAGCGGCGAGCTGAAAAGATCGTTATCCTGTGTGTTTGTGCTGAATGTGTGAAACATTATACTGTGTAACCCAGATACTGTGGGGATTGTACTAAGCCTACGTAAGTTTGAAGTATTTAGCTTGGGAGTGAGCTCTCTATTGCTGGAGAGAGCAAGAATAATCTTTGATAGCATTGATTGAAATTGTTCTTTCTGAGGTGCCCACTAAAACTGTATTCGTTTGCAGAAGGTGATTGTGGTGAGGAAAAGAGTGTATGAGACATGGGGAAAATAGAACACGCACAATCATGCATGCACCAAAGTAAAATACACAATGCTAAGTAACAGCACTCGCTCTGTAACAACCAGAAACCTTAACAGCAGACTGCTGATAAGGATATGTTTCTATAGGCAGGGTGATCTTGGCCACAATTTTATAGACTCGCAAGGTGCCTTTAACAGTGTTTGCCGTACAATTTAAGGTAGGTGATGACGAATTGTATCTATGCAGTCAATGAAGTCAAGGCAGCAGCCAAATCATGCAAAAAAACAGTGTGTGTGATTCTCCTTGTAGGCAAAGCTAAAACTGAAAATAGGCAAATCAGAAGTATGATGATTCTAGCTCCATTACTGAATAATTGCACGCTCATAACTGATGCGAATGTTGTTTACGATACCAAATCGTGTAGAGCACATAGACCTACATGTTGCGTATGACGTCAAATCGTCTTGCTCTAATACTGATACAGAGAACACAGAACATCTCTTTGTATGTTTTGTATGCTCTGTGTTGGCATTTATGCTGTTCAGTTTGTCTCACGAGCAGCATTCGTTTGGAATTAGGAACGTATAATTATCTCATCATGAGAGGCTTAACTTATCCATCTTGTTCGTTATTTACTATTTGATTTTCCCTGTGTCGTTCATGATTTCCTTTCAAAACTTTGAAAACCCTTTTTCGTACGAGTCTGGAAGCACGAAATCGGCAAAAGTGTCTGTTCCATTCCGTATCGTATAACAAATACACGGTTCAATAGCATGTGCTCTGACAGTTTCTTTTTTTTTTCAAATTCCCTGATCAGTTAATAGTCTGCGCGTGTTTTGATCCTCGGATATTTTTCGGAAGGAAACATACAGTATACCATTGCCATATAATCTCGGACAGGACAATATGGTTACCTCCCATTAACATTAGGACCCGGTCGACATAAGCCTGCAATCAGTAATGGACTACGTGCTAAGAAAATAGGCCAAAGGTGGGGTAATTTTATTGTAGGCATGATCTTTTGATGTTATTTGTATCCAGCGTTTACTTTTTGTCATAAAAGACGCACAGCATAGCTTTTTACCGAAAATAGGAAGTCATATATTGATATGGTTGGGGACAAGAAAGGAGTGTGCGAGTGGGCATCGTGTTGCGGACGTAAAGTGGGTATGTGTGCGGACGAACTAGCTGATCGTCATCATCTCATCATCATCATCACGTACTAAGAAAATAGCACTGCTGTTACAGGGTCCTCGTAGGAGTTCCCTGAATGGGTTTCAATGACAATGGGGATTATGTCTACATCTTCACGAACAGTGCAGCTGAGTGGACGGCTCATGATTCGCTTTGGCTTGGCAAGTGGTCATGATCTCTTTGCTCTTTGCACGCACCGAATGGTAAGCGGGTTGAAGGAAAGACATTTCTAACTTAAGCTTCTCTCTCTCTCTCTCTCTCTCTCTCTCTCTCTCTCTCTCTCTCTCTCTCTCTCTCTCTCTTCTTCTCTCTTCTTCTTCTTCTTTCTTCGTTGCTATTTAGCAGCGTCTTTGCTATTGCGACATCCTTTCGCTCCAGAGCTCTAGAGGCTGTCTATATTTTGGTAACTAGGTCATTCGTCCTGAAGAAGTCCGTTCGAATTAATCCAGTATTTTTATTTCGAAAAGAAAGGACTTTCCAGATTCAGCCGTCAACTGTCTAACAGTGCTGGAAATATTCCTGACTGGAGAAAAATCAGCTAAGAGAGAGAGAGAGAGAGAGAGAGAGAGAGAGAGAGAGAGAGAGAGAGAGACAGAGACAGACAGAACAGACAGACAGACAGACAGAGATTGCAGGGTTTTGGTCGGTCAATGGATGCAGCGCAGCAGACCAGCTATCCCTCGAGGTTGTGTGAAAGTGGGCACAGGAGTGTAGTAGAAGGGGTTTTCCTGCTAAGTATGAGGGAGGGAGAACCCTGCTCAGGTGTCGGATACAAAATCTGTCTATTCGTGAAATGTTCCTGGTGTAGAGAATCCATCCACTACAAACTGAATCGACAGTACCCCACTACCTGTACGAATACCCGTGAAACAATCCCATACTAAAGAGAGGGTTGCCATCTGTATTCAGTAGCAGAAGCAACAACAAAAACAACAACAACAACAACAACAGCAACAGCAACAACAACAACAGCAAACAACAACAACAAAGAGAAAAAGAAAGTCTATTCGGGCAAAAGACGCAGATAACAAATTAATCCGTTTCTCACGAAAGTTGAGGTTTCTCTTTTCTAACAATCCCGATAATACCTCTCAATTTAGATGTTCAAAGTTGTTGATTGTGAAAGTGCACTATTGTGAGCAGAAACAAGTCAATAGAAAGGAATATCTGCGTGTCCACAGTGTTTTTAAACCAAATCTCCAGGCGTGCCTGTGTGACTGGAGAACCATGTGCAGGGCAGGGTAGGCCAAACAATCAGGCCCAAAGAAGGACGGCCCAGCTCGTGAAGCGCGTTTCTCCAGAACACTGGAAACAAATTAGATTGAGAGAGAGAGAGACAAGAGAGAGAGAGAGGGGAGAGAAGAGAGAGAGAGAGAGCAATGCGGGGGACAATGGAATTGAAGCCAGTGAAAGCGAGGAGCAGAACGCGCGGAGTCCTGGGTCGAAGCAGCCGGTGACAGTTCACTCTCAGCTCTTTTCCACCGCCCCCCCCCCCCCCCCCCCATATCCTGCCACCGAGATTCCAGACGCTGCAGCGTGGCCGATTTAAAGAGGGAGCAGCGTGGCCGATTTTAAAGGGGGGAGGGGGGGGGGGGGGGGGGGGGGGAGAGAAATATAATAAATAAGGCACTGGTCAATCTGATTATTGTTTTACATCTATGTTGGACATGTGTGGATGGGAAAAAAATCTTTGAACGACAATTACGAACGACTAGTGTTCTATGACTTTGCTCAATGTCACTGTTTTGTACGTGTCTCGTATTTTCCGTTTCCTAATTGTTGTTTCTTATTTTCATGATTATGATTTGGGGGCATCTGTTTTATCTGTATTTTATGAGCTAATTATTCATGTCATGTTTTATGGGCGTGTGTCTGTGTGTGCGTATGTGTACCCAGTCATGATCTTGATTTTCGTTGGGCCTAGATATAATTATCTATATCTTGAGGTTAAAATGTTAAAAAAAAAAAAGGTATGCTCGTAGTATTTCATTACCTACAGACATTTGAAATATGTTTGCCAAAGAAGAAAGATCATAACATGTTCCAGCTAAAGCCATTTTAGTTATATTTTTCATCATTATTTTTCGCCAGCAAATAAAATTATGACCTTTCGTCGAAAGAAAAAGCTGCATTAGTGTGCTGCGTGTGGGCATGTAAATGTCACTGATTAAGATCACAAAGCCCATGCAATATAATTCAAAGGGGGCAAGCTTTCACGCGATTCTGGCCAATGGAAGTTTGATAACAGTCAAGTAAAGCATGCGAAATTTATTCAGAGCGTGAATGAATTATTCGAGAGAAATCTAAACACAAGTCAGCACATCCTTGTGTTCGATCATTTGGAGGATTGAAAACTTGAAACTCCAAGTGCCTGTGCTGACTTTGGCAAAGGTTAGCCAACAAATGAAATGGTGAATAGAAAAATGCTACAAAGGCTCATTATCAGCACAAAACAAGCAATCACTGGTCCGTAGAACGAATACAAACAAGTTGATTGTTGAACATTAGAGGCAGAGGATAGAATTATCACTGGCTGTTAGAGCTAAAGGGCGCGGGTGAGAGCAAACGTTGAATAGAGTGAAGAAGGCGAACGGTCCATCAGGTCACTTTGTAATTAAACAAAAGCCACAGGAAAGGAACATGTAATCCCCGGGCCAAACAAAGGCACAGGAAAAATTATGACAGAAACAAGAAAAAAACATAGACGAGCAACTCTCTCTCTCTCTCTCTCTCTCTCTCTCTCTCTCTCTCTCTCTCTCTCTCTCTCTCTCTCTCTCTCTCTCTCTCTCTCTCTCTCTCTCTCTCCTCTCTCTCTCTCTCTCTCTCTCTCTCTCTCTTTGTAGAATAGCAAGGACAGATTGGAAGAGAACAGGCATTGCCTAAAATCTTTATCCTTGAGTAATAAAGTTTTTTGAGTCTTGAGTCTTGAGTCTCTCTCCACTTTGCACACTTCGTCAGCATCAGTAAAGGATGTCAGAGTCTTGACTGGTCTGTTTTGGAAGGTGAGGATCTTCCATGTCTGATTATAAATGATGTCGCTAGACGTGAAGGGCTGGTTTCTCTTTCATTCATGCCCATCGCCCCCGGTGGAGCATAGGCCATCCACGACCCTTCGCCATCGCACTCTGTTCTGGGGCTGTTCTGGTCATTCCAGTCCAGTTGGTCCCATGTTGTTTCAGCTCTGCCTCAGTGTCTCGCCTCCAGCTGTTGCGAGGTCGGCCTCTCTTCCTCTTTCCCTGCGGGTTCCAGGTCAGGGCTTGGCGTGTGGTGCTGGACGCTGGCTTTCTTGAGGGTGTGTCTAATCCAGCCCCACGTCCTTCGCAGTATCTGCTTGGCCACTGGTTCCTGTCCCGCACGCTCCCACAGATCTTCGTTTCGGATCTTCTCCTGCCATCGGATTTTGTAGATGCGCCTCAGACAGGTGTTGAAGAATGTCTGAATCTTTTGTTGCATCGTCTGTGTTGTCCGCACTGTCTCGCATCCGTAGAGCAGAACTTACTTCACATTTGAGTTGAAGATGCGGAGTTTGGTTCTTATGCTAATTCCTCCCAGATGCCCAGATGTTCTTGAGCATGACGAAAGCTGCTCTTGCCTTGCCGATTCTGGCTTGTTTCTCTTGAGAACACAATATTTGAGACATAGAAAAAAACACAAAAAACAAAGAAAACCAGTTGAGCTCCCGTAGCGACGGACTCACACTGCTTTTTTTTTTTTAACAAAATGAACTAAGTTGTGTCTAGTCTATTCTATAAAATGTTTCACTAGAGGGGAAGCATTATACACTGACAACAGAAAAATAACTGCAATATCACCACACACACACACACACACAACACACACACACACACACACACACACACACACACAGACAGAGAGAGAGACACACACAGACAGAGAGACAGAGAGAGAGAGAGAGAGAGACAGACAGACAGACAGACATACAGAAAGACTGACTGACAGACAGAGAGACAGACAGACAGATCGACAGACAGGCGGAACAGACAGACATACAGAAAGACTGACACACAGACAGACAGGCAGACAGACAGACAGATCGATAGACAGACAGGGACAGCGACAAAGACAGAGTACAGCCGGATTATGGGGTTAACGAACAAAACTCACAGCAAACTAGCATCATCCCAGGATGAATCGCAAAACACATCCATGAACTACAAGAATAACCATTAAACTCACTCTCAATTTATTTTCGACATACAGTCCCATTTTGAGAACGTCTTCCAATACACCCGTCAGTGTCTGTTAGCTTTATCCTTAACACATTGTAAACATCTTTCAAGATCATTATACACAGGGATGAACTTTATCATACAGTCCTTCTACGGCTTAGCGTAGACACCGTCAAACAACTTTCATTAACATTGGAGACATTGGTGAGATGTAAATGTTTTCTAGTCTTTCGTCACAGACTTAACAATCTCTTCATATCAGATCGTCCCAAACGGCCTGTGCCTGATGAATCCTTTCCATGTTTGATATTAGACTACTGTTCAACTGCAAGTCAGCAACAGATAGATTTAATGGAGAGATGCAATGGTCAACTTACTGGACCTGGCCGGAAAAAGAACGAAGGCAGTTTGAATGTCTCCTGAAACTGAAGCACTCCATGTCAGCCTCAATCCGTACCAAACCAAAGTAAAAAAAACAATACAGTTGACAATCATCAACAGTGTACGTGTTCTACATCAGCTCCTCTCCTGGCGTGTATGATCTTCTGACATTGTAAACACAGTTCCCCAGCACAGTAGTAGACACTGTCCAGTCCAATACAGCTGCTTCAGCTTGTCGTAAACTTGCACCGCTCATCACAGCCCGAGTACACCACAGTTCAGCTTGGAACAGCTCGATGAAATAATGATTCAAACAGCTCGACGCAGTTCAGTAAAAAATAATTGGAAAAGCTTGACACAACGCAAAAAAATAATGATTCGAACAGCTCGACAAAGTTCAGTAAAATAATGATTCAACAGCTTGACACAGCTTATCACAACACTGCTGGACCCAAACCAGCCAACACAAGCTCAGTTAACATAAAATGCACCCCTTTTCTCTCTGAAAGACTAAGATCTCAACCACTACATTCTGGTTGCCAAAGTCAACTGACAAGAAACTCTATCTCCCCAGTAGTTCCTACGTCATTCTGCCATTTTTTTTCTTGATGTAATATCATACGCGTCGTAAGTGCTACGGAGCTAAAGTAAACAAAAATGACGTTTTAAATTTTCTTAAAGGTCGCTGGATTTGGCACTGCGTTTATGTGTCCCGATATTCCACTACACAGAGAGACAGAGTGGGCTGACTTCACACACGGAAGAATAATTTAGAAAGAGAGGGGGATAGTTACCCGCCAAGGACATTGACAAACAAAGCACAGGACAAGACACGATGCATTTCCACTTCTTGGGTCTTCTTCAGGCAAAAAAAAAAAAAAAAAAAAAAAAAAAAAAACAGATCCATTTAACATTTAGAACAGTACAAACAAAGAACGCAGAGTGACTTATCTGTCCATGTGGTAGGAAAATGGCCGCCAGACGGAAACGCGTTCCGTCTGGCAGCCATTTTTCCTACCACATGGACAGATAAGTCACTCTGCGTTCTTTGTTTGTACTGTTCTAAATGTTAAATGCGATTTTGTTTTGTTTGTTTGTTTGTTAATTGTTTGTTTTTCGCCTGAAGAAGACCCAAGAAGTGGAAATGCATCGTGTCTTGTCCTGTGCTTGTTTGTCAATGTCCTTGGCGGTAACTAACCCCCTCTCTTTCGAAATTTTGCTTCGTTCTCCGCCATCAGTCACTTCATTTTGGAACACTGAAGAATGCTTACTGTACAAAATACTGATTATGAAATGATAGCAAAGAGTTCTCAGAAATACACTGGGCAGGACAAATCACAAACT
>JADBJO010004817.1:80000-90000 GCA_016801955.1 Conus betulinus | reverse complement strand
GAACCAGTATTGCGAGTGATGCAGTTATCACTTTCAACACACACCAGCTACTGTCAACTACAGTGTCCACCTGTCTTCCCAGAGTGGGTTTTATATTATATCATAATGAATACTTATATAGCGCCTATTCTCGGCTACAGACCAAGCTCTAAGCGCTTTACAATCCACACTCGTTTACACAACGGGCTGCCTACCTGGGTAGTGCCGACTGAAAAGCTGCCAGCTGGCGCTTAATTCAGTCGTTTCTTGTGTCATCTAGTCCATATTGTTTAAAACCGTACACTCAATTTCTTTAGTTCCTTCATTCTTTCCATTTCTAACGCAGGGTGCATGCTATGTGTAACGTGTCATCCATACCAACGGCCAAACTGGCCTTCTCTTCCAAAAGTTGGTGATGGGAATTTACGTGTGTGCAAGATGTGCGTGCGTTCACATACTGAACCTCGGTTTATAGTCTCATTCGAAGGAGGTTTTCGAACTAAAAGTCTGAAGATAATTTCATTGTTATTCATCGCGATAAAAAGCTCTGGTGAATGTCTTCTATACATAGGTTCATTTGTTGGAGAAGATTTGTCTCTCATGTGAGATTTCTTAAACAGTTCATTCGCCCGAGAGAGCCATAAGGGTTGCAGACGAAAAGGCAGACTTTCAAATCACGCTGGCTGATATGGTCAAATGATTCAAGCGCTGGGGTGAGATGGGGAGTCGTTAGTTCGAGCCGCATGTCGACCACGAATTTCTTTTCTTTTTTTTTTTTTTTTTTTTAATGAAAATTGTATTGGAGAAAAAAAAATTCCTCCGTCTTTCCTCTACGGTTATAGAAATTCTCCTGATACCAGACAGCAAGAAACACAATATCACAATCACCATGTGGCACATGCACGTTTGTAATCACTGAATCGGCAGAAAGGTCTATATGCCGGGTAAGGGATAGCTCACGTGCTGTCTACCATAGGGACAGCTGTTTAATTCCCCTTTTTCACTTTTCTTTATACCTGTTGCTTTATTGTCCCTTTTTCTTTACGCTTTTGTTTACGCAGCTTCCTTCAAGATCTGATGCATATTCCACCGTGGAAACAGGGATTTTGCGTCCTGTGTGGAGCACAGGGTATGTTGCAGATTTTCTTCTTCTTCTTCTTCTTCTTCTTCTTCTTCTTCTTCTTTTTCTTCTTCTATGATAGCTATCATGATTCTCATCATAATTATTGCAATCATTATCATTACTGTCATGAACATCATCATCAATCATCATAAAACTCCATCATATTATTATATTATTATTATGTTCTCATTATTGTTATTATATTTTGCTATATCATTTATTATAATTATCATCATCATCATTATTATTGATTATTACTACTCTTACTACCATCATCAGCATCAGCAGCAGCAGCATCGTTTCTTGTTATAATCATCGTTATCATTATCATTATTTTGTTTCTGTGCTGTCTGTTGGTTAGAGACTACATGAAAGGACAATGCTCGATTCTTCCTATCTGAGTATATCTCGTATACAACCGGCACACTATATACACAGACACCTGCAGGACTGGTCAGGACACTTTAATCATCATCACTATCACGGTACACTCATCGTTTTAGGATCAGAATCAGTCGGGACAAAAAAATCCCATAAAGCCTATTATAGGTTGGAACTTGTTACCTCATAAGCACTTAAAAAAAAAAAAGCTCAGACCTATCACACCCACAATCCCGCCTTTCAATAGCACAGCGTCTTTTGTGGTGTTGGGTAAAAAAACAGATTTATCCACGGGAGTGACCGTCCTTGATCCCGAGAGAGCAATTTCCGACGGCAACCGCAGCCAAATAGGCCGTGTAGTTTGCTAAAGATCGAGTTTTCTGTTAGACACCTGTAATCGTGGTCAGTACCCGCGTACATCACTAAGAATCAGTTGGTTTGTGTGCAAGATGCCTGTACTTAGACGTCTGTTACAGATACTGTAGTTTGTGAGTGTCTGTATTCGGCAATAGGACAATTGGACACCGCCGTTCGCTATCACCTGAAGCGGATTTATACACATATTACTAAGCTAATGTGTGAATAAAAGTGTGTTGGGGAGAGGATGGGGGATAGCTGCAGGAATGCGTACATGAAACACACTAAACAAAAGTGGAAGGTATAGGAATCAGAGAAAGTCTGGCATTGTTTAATCTTGCTGATCAATGAACAATAATGGCATGCCTGTATGGGATGACATAATAAACTGCAGGTCAACGTTTCACATTGAAAATGCACTAGTTTCGTGCTCAGTGTTACTATCACTAACTGCCCAATGGAAACTGATAAGTTACAAAATCAATGTCTCAACAGTATCAAAGAATCACTGGCGATAACAGAATCATTTGTAGAATGCATCAGAATAGAATTGGCTCACGTTTTTAAAACAGTGCACTAGAATAACCATGCAATCCCTACAAAGCACAATACTATCCCTCAACGTATGTCCACAACACTATACGTAGTAAGTTTATGTGGGAGACAAAGGACTCTTCTGAGGAAGTGTGAGTTGGAAAGGAGAGAGACAGAGTGAAATCTCTTGAACGAAAAAATAGATTCCCTTTGATCTCATCAAGCTCACTCTTCTTGACTCTCAATTACAGAGAATACTTACCAGCCCTGTCTCACTACTCAGACTTGTCAGTGGGGGGGGGGGCGAGGGGGGGGGGGGGGGGGCGGGGGGGGGGGGAGGAGCGGGGGGGGGGGGGGGGCGTGGGTGTGGGTTCCACTTGTCATCAAAGGGGACTGGAGGAACTCGTACACTTTGCCAGGAACCCATTGCCCTCGGTCATTACCAGCTGGGTGTTACTGGTGTCCTTCAACCGTGTTAGACTCCTCATCAGTCCACCTACTCTCCCGATTTCCTTGTTTCCCCCCCCCCCCCCCCCCTTCCTTCTCTTTCCACTTTCTCTCACCAGCAGTGCATACCGCCACTCAGTTCATATATATACACACACACACACACACACACACACACACACACACACACACACACACACACACGCACACACACACATATATATATATATATATATATACACACGCGGTGAGTTTGCCAACAAAGCAACAAAAAAATAGACATCCAGTAATTTGAGACACACAGAGAGAGAGAGAGAGAGAGAGAGAGAGAGAGAGAGAGAGAGAGAGAGTTTGGAGGGAGTGTGGATTGGGAAGAGTGCACAGTTTAGGTCAGATGGAAAGTACGTACAACATGAATGATCAATCACACACACAAACACACAACACACACACAACACACACACACACACACACACACACACACACACACTCACACACACACTCTCACTCACTCTCTCTCTCACTCACACACACACACACACACACACTCTCTCTCTCTCTCTCTCTCTCTCTCTCTCTCACACACACACACACACACACACACACACTCACTAGCGCACACGCACACGCGCACACACACACACACACACACACACACACACACACACACACACACACACACACACACACACACACACACACACACACACACACAAAAAATATACTGGGCTGAGAGAGAATCTTCCAGATTTTTTTTTTTTTGAGGGACCAGTGTCAAAGGATACACTGACATTCAGCTAATGAGTCAAAGAGCTTTAAGAATGGGGTAAAAAGAAAAAAAAAAAAAGAGAACCAAACGCTGCCAGTGTCAACATTTACCACATGATGAATGGACGCAGTAATGAAATCTCCTCTCCACAAAGAGAATGTCGATTCTCTTCAGATCACCAGTCACCGGCTGTTTTTTCCACCACAATCGAACAACGGCTTGGGTGCCTAGTGGAAACGTTGCCCCGTGTATCACAGCAATCGTTCAGAAATCAAGAGACCTCCGGGTTCATAGTTCAAGTCCCTTGCGTAGCGGGCTCTCTCTCTCCCTCTCTCTCTCCTCTCTCCCTCCTCTCCCCTCTCTCTCTCTCTCTCTCCGTCCGTCCGTCCATCTGTCTCTCTCTCTCTCTCTCTCTCTCTCTCTCTCTCTCTCTCTCTTTTTTGCACTGGATTGTTAGTGATGATCTCAGTATTATGCTGTCCTTCGATATGATAAACTAAAAATAGTGCACAGAAGGAAGAAGGAAAGAAAGGAAAAAAGAACGGAAGAAAGAAAAGGAGAAAGAAGAAAGAAAGTAAGGGAGAAAGAGAGACAGAAAAAAAGTAGAAAAAAAAGAAATCTAGGAAGGGAAGAATGAAGGAAGGAAGGAAGAAAGAAGAAAAAAATACTTGCTAAAAAAAGGAGTCGTCCCTAAAACAATCAGTAGAAAATCAACTTTCAGGGGTTGGCGAAAAATAAGAAGGCATGGTAGCCCAATACGGCAGCTGTCTCCCAAAGGAGACTGTAAAACATGTCTTGTGTGGATGTATACTATCACACGTGAAGAACCCATGTTGACAGGGCAATGGTTCCTTGAAAAAAAAAAAGCAGCAGAAAAGCAAACAAAAAGAAAATGATTCCTAAACAAAACCCGGTTCGGACAGGAAAAAAATCTGAAGTACTTGTACTGTAATATCTCCAAAGAAAGCTGTAACCATTTCTACACAGAGAGACTTGTTTCGACGACAGCGTTTTATTGTAGAATACGATGCAATTGCAATACAATACCGTACAATGCAATGCAACATAACACTCCCAAAAATATATTCAATGCAATACAACACAGCCTGTATTTGTATATTAAATTTGCTCCGATGCGTTGCGCTATGTTCGTACCTTTCATGTCGTCCATAAGGTAGGAAGCTTTACACTTTTTTTAAACATATCTTTCGTTCAGGTGACAGAGAAAACTATTTTTTTAATGTTTAGTATGAAGCTGCCTTTTATAAACGATAATGCTGAATTATGTTTGGTCCTGGAATAGCGTTCGCTATGCCTGTGTACATTGACAGCAAGCGAATTTCTTCAGCATCTCTTTACTACTTCAAAACAGTGTACATAATTCATCGAATTACGTCGCCAAACATATCTCTCGATCTATCTATCTATATATCTATCTATCTATCTATCTATATATATATATATATATATATATATATATATATAAATAGAGAGAGAGAGAGAGAGAGAGAGAGAGAGAGAGAGAGAGAGAGAGAGAGACAACTGAAGGGAAAAGGCAAAAAAAGCAATGTAAACAAATGTAATCCAATAGTTCGAGCATCCGCTCCTTTTCAAGGACAGCAGATTGTGTAGCAACATCAAAGTGGAGTTACATCATATTTTATGTATATAAGGAAAGAGACGAAGCTGAAAAACAAACACAACATTTCAACAATGTCATCGTCAAATCATCTTATCTCTGCTTACAGTTCACTAAATCGTTGCCACATTCAGGATGAATGATGTTTCAAAAGGCTATAGGTTAGAACAGCAATGGTCGCTGATTATGGTCAGCTATTATTTTTCCCCAGGGCACCAGAAATAGTAGTATCTTCAATTCCAACGTGAAGTCAGTTCTGCTGTACGGTTGCGAGACTTGGAGAATGGACCAAGACAAAAAGTGCAAACCTTCATCAACACCTGTCTGAGGTGCATCTTCAAAATCAGATGGCCAGAGAAGATCAGCAACGAAGATCTATGGAAGCAAGCGGAACAGGAACCAGCTGCCAAACAGATTCTGCGGAGGAAGTGGGGCTGGATAGAACACACCCTCAGGAAGCCAGCATCATCCAGCACCACACGCCAAGCCCTGACATGGAACCCGCAGGGGAAAAGGAAGAGAGGCCGACCTCGCAGCAGCTGGAGGCGAGACACAGAGGCAGAGATAAAGAGCAGGGGACCAACTGGACAGGCATTCAGCGAGCAGCCCAGAACCGAGTGCGATGGCGGAGTGTTGTCGATGGCCTATGCTCACCTCATGGATCAGTCAGAGAAATCACCTGCCCCCCAGACAGAGTCCGACGGGGGTGGTGGAGGGGGGGGAGGCGGTTATCGTTACCTCTCCCTTCCCCTTCCACACCTCCCCCACGCTCTGCTGTTTCCTTTAATTCCCTAGTGTTTTCTGGCCCCTAGTGGCGGTTGTAGTTCATTATTCATCCAGTGCCCATGAAGGCAAGCACACACACACACACACACACACACACACACACACACACACACACACACACACACACACACACACACACACACACACACACACACACACACACACACACACACACACACACACACACGCATAAACAGGCACGCGCGCACACACGCACGCACACATGCATGCACGCGCGAGCGCGCGTACACACACACACACACACACACACACACACACACACACACACACACACGCACGCACGCACGCACGCACGCACGCACGCACGCGCGCGCGCACACACACACACACACACACACACACACACACACACACACACACACGCGCGCGCGCGCGCGCGAAATCAAGTCAGGTTGGCATACGTTCTCTCATGGCATAGTCATTCTCCCAGGAGCCAGCGTAGAGAGTAACACTAATGTATGTTTCAGCTCACACAATCTTCGTTTGAGGTCTGGGTTGTCATACAAATGCGGAACAAAAGACAAGAAAGAGCAGTTACAATACAAGAGAAAATCATTAGTTTTAGAAGTGGGGCGGCAGCAGAGAGTGAAGATGATTTTATAATGAAACATGCTGATCTTGTACACATATGGGAAGAAAACAAACACATACATGAACATAAATAATATAAAATTAGTTTCGAATCTATCGATGGGTAACGATCTTTTTGGCGATCAGCTATGGTAATGGTCTCAGAGAGAGAGAGAGAGAGAGAGAGAGAGAGAGAGAGAGAGAGAGGAGAGAGAGAGATTAAACACGCTTCTCTGTGTCTGAAAAGTATTTGAATACTTATCCTTACTTGTATCACTATCATCATCATCATAATCATCATAATCATCATCATCATCATCATCATCATCATCATTGTCATCATCAGGATTAGCACCAGCATTATGATCATCTTTATCATCATTATATTGTTTTTATGTCATCATGGTTATTGTTGTCTTTGTTGACGTTGCGGTTCATGATGATGACGATCTCTCTCTCTCTCTCTCTCTCTCTCTCTCTCTCTCTCTCTCTCTCTCTCTCTCTCTCTCTCTCTCTCTCTCTCTCTCTCTCTGTTGTTTATGCAGATTTCTTACAGATTAGATGTAGTTTGTACCGCGGGGACACGGAATCGATTCATTGGCGGAGTACGCACTAACTCTGGCTATCGATCACACTCTCGTTGTTTCTTGGTCGGAGACTACGTGACAAGGTGGTTCTCCACTTCTGTTTACAATGTGTATCTTATATTTGTATTTTGTTTCCAGCCAGGACTGGGAGATACAGACACCTGTGATGTTGGTCGGGAAATTTCAAGCAACATAATGGTACAGTCAGTATTTCTTTTTCATACTAATCGATGAGAATGTAGATGATGAAGATGATACTACGGATTTTCATTCCGGTCTGAGACTGCATGACGGGGCCGTACTCTATGCTTCCTTTCATATTATATCCCGGCGTCAACTAGGCCCCGAGAAATACAGACACCTGCAGTGTTGGTCAGGAATTGTGAGTAATACTCTCAGAGACGCATCCATTGAGTGGATGAAACTCGGCTGTGTGGTCCCAGTCTTCCCACCTGAGGCCGTAGCAAACTCAACTCTGGGCAGGAGCCGGTCGAGGCAGAAATATCCCACAGGACTCTGATGAGAATCGAACCCACGACCTCCCAGCCGGAGTCCGCGACGCTAACCACTTCGCCATGGCGCCTGGTATAATCAGTATATTTGGATGGAAGTCAGTTGAATTTTATGACGGTTCCGGTGTGTTTATAGAAGGTTATTTGAAAAACATTGTGTGATTGTTTTTGTGGTTAAATGACGTGTGAGTTGACTTCGACGCGATGACAACCATGATCTGGCCGTTTGCGGTTGGCTGGGCTACAAGCAACATTGCTTATTTAGTCGGGGCTAAAATTCCCATGCATATGTGTCGACGATCAGGTTCGGACCTGCTATCTTCCAGGGCCAGACCTATTGTAACACTAATGCCCCTCAGTTGAGTCTTTCTTACATCGTAGCTTCTGTGCGGGTATAAGAGTCAGTGCTGGCTGAAAATCAATTTCTCCTTGGGAGTTGTCTTCCTTTGACTCCTCAGAGTCCAGTTTACTATCAGAAGGCAGGCAGAGAAGCCATGTAGTTGGCAAGGGACCTAACTCTCTGTTGGACACTAATAGCTGTGGTCACTGCCCGTGTACTTCTCTAAGAACCGGCGGGATAGTGTGCAGAACACCATTACCCTGTCGCGACGTGGAATAGAGACTGCCGTTAGAAGGGGTCTGTAATAAGACAGCTGGGGGTTCCTGATCAGTGCTGCATTCAGCGGATACATGTGAAGGATATACCAAGCTTGAGTCTCTGTATGTGTGTGTGTGTGTGTGTGTGTGTGTGTGTGTGTGTGTGTGTGTGTGTGTGTGTGTGTGTGTGTGTGTGTGTGTGTGTGTGTGTGTGTGTGTGTGTGTGTGTGTGTGTGTGTGTGTGTGTGTCTGTCTGTCTGTCTGTCTGTCTGTCTGTCTGTCTGTCTGTCTGTCTGCTGTCTCTGTCTGTGTCAGTGTGTGTGTGTGTGTGTGTGTGTGTGTGTGTGTGTGTGTGTGTGTGTGTGTGTGTTTGAAGGTGTGAGGGGTGACTGTTTGTAGAAATGTATACAAGGAACACAATCAGTGCCAGTGGAAGATGTTAGAATCACGGAACATCTAGCATTGCAGGGTGCGTAGAGGTATGTACAGGTGCTTGATGCAAACAGTAATTACCGAAGCCCAGCATAAAACGCCAGATGAGCAGAGTGTCTGCTTTTGGCACACTAAGAGGACGCACGTATTTCAGCCTTACAGTGTTACTGCTAGCAACAACTTATAGTACCTGTTAAATCAAATGTCTCATGAAAAACTTTTGTTTAAAGTTACTATAGGTGATAGAATCAACGGACGTTTATGCTAGACTTTGCTAACTCTTTGAACGATTTGCTAGAATGAGTGCCTACTAAGCATAAGTAGGTTTTAAGTAAACATATACCTCAAAACACTACATTTAGCAGGTGCACGTGGAAAAGATTCCTATGAGTACATCAAAGTCGGAGGAGAGACACAGTGACATCTCTCAACGAATGATTCAACTCTGGATCTGGTCCAGTCCACTGTTCCTGACTCTAACTGGCAGGAATCCTTAGAGTCGTCTCACTCAGCAGGCTTGTCTTTCAGGGGTTCCATGTCGTCAGGGGGGGATTAGAGGAGCAGACCATGAAATCTGCGAGGAAACCACAGTTCTCAGATACTTCCATGCCATCTTCTGTATTGCGGTGATCTCCATAAACCGAGTCAGACCACGTAGTTTGTCTTGTGATTCGTTTGTCCCACACTATTCGGTGCAGTCTTAACAAGTACGTTTAGAATTTATAAGTTTCAGTTGACATGAGAAAGCATTCGACTTTGTTGCTTGGTCACATATGGATAGAATACGCAAACCCGCCATTGCAAACATTCTTGAAAAAGTAAGATGAAGATATCAAATCGAAAATGATATTCTTAACCCGAAAATAAGATACCCTGATTTTGAAGAGAAATGGTGTCAGTGCACAGATTTATTAGACTCTCGAATAACGGCTATTTTAAACACGATCGCAATTATGATTTAAAAAAAAAAAAAGAGGATTTTCAAAATGTCAGTGATCCTTTTTCAGGAAGAATAGGATAAGGTTCAATTTAACTGTGAGGTCAGTTTAATGCTGTATTAAAATTGTGTCAAGATGAAGGCTAAGGTTGTTCATTAAAGTAAAATGAAATCAGTATGTATGAAAGTAACATCCTTACAAAAATGGTTCAACTTCAGGATATTAGGGCTGAAGTCAACCCAGGGTCGGTAATAGCAATAATAGTAGTAATAGTAATCTAGTTAACTATTTATTTATTTATTGATCTATTGTTATAATTATCATTATC
>JADBJO010004817.1:72500-75000 GCA_016801955.1 Conus betulinus | reverse complement strand
TATCGTCAATACAGGGCGAGGGATGGAAGTGAGATTGAGGGGACGGTGGGGGGTGGGGGGGGGGGGGGGGGGTGAACGAAGCTTATAGTATGATATCATATTTATGGACAGACATACTGAGCAAAGCGTAAGCAACTATTAGCCTCCTCTGGTGGCGGTTGTCTTCTGACGACCTGTCATGTCTAGCTCTGTTTGGATTGTTAGTGCCAAGTCCGTGAGCAAAACGCTGCGTGTAGCTATCTATCGAAGAGTCAGAATGAATAGTGTGAGAGAGGACGCAATCTGACTGACTGATCATATGGACTGACTGACAGACTGGATTATTTGAATCACTGATCTCTGTTCTTCAAGAATGAAAATGTAAAAAAAAAAACCTTTAGGCCAATATTAAAGCAAATGCACACACACACACACACACACACACACACACACACACACACACACACACACACACACACACACACACACACACACACACACACACACACACACACACACACACACACACACGCACACACACACACACACACACACACACACACACACACAACACACGTACGCACACACACACACACACACACACACACACACACACACACACACACACACACACACACACAGATGTGCGCGTGTGCTTACACACACACACACACACACACACACACACACACACACACACACACACACACACACAACACGCACACACGCACACACACACACACACACACACACACGTGTGCTTACACACACACACACACACACACACTCACACACACACACACACACACACACACACACACACACACACACACACACACACACACACACACACACTGTATTTTAATAAAATCAATGCAGTTGACGTGTATTTTTGAGCCTGCGAAGTTCCCAGGAGATTGTGTAGAAAGGTAGACTGACATTTCAGCTCAGACAAAGCTCTGTTTAAGAGAAAAGCAAGGAAAGAAGTCTTTGTTTACATGGATATATCACAGGCTGCAATTTTCCCTCTTTTTGTTTCTCTTTTGTACTTTCTTTTCTTTTGATTTGATAGTTTGAATAACAGGATAAACTTTACCTACGATATATGAATTGAAAGAGAGAATACGTTATGATCTAGAAGCGTAGAAATGCATGCAACATACCAGTTTCAAATTTGCTATTGAGCATACATTATGACCTGTCAAATAAGGGCACGCACACACAGAGAGAGAGAGAGAGAGAGAGAGAGAGAGAGAGAGAGAGAGAGAGAGAGAGAGAGAGAGAGAGAGAGAGAGAGAGAGAGAGAGAGAGATTTTCCACTCTCTCTTTGCCCAAAGAGATTCGCAAATTTGGACGGTTTAAAGTCATTACAAGTATCATGATCGTCATCAGCATCATGACCCTACTCCTCTTCTCCTCCCTATTCTTCGTGTCATCGCCATTATCGTCATTATTATCATCATCAGTGTCGTCGTTGTTGTCGTCGTCGACGACGTCGTCGTCGTCTTCTTCAGCATTAGCATCATCATCAGCATCAGCATCATCATCATCATCTTCATTTGTTTCTATTTATCATTGTTGTTGTTGTCATTGTTGCATCATCATCATCATCATCATCATCATCATCATCATCATCATCATCATCATCGTCATCATCATCATCATCATCATCATCATCGTTATTGTTATTATTACTATGTCTATGAGCAGTCTTACGGTGCATGTGCTGAAACAATTCAAACCTCTTAGGACTTACGTGCCACTGTGCCCGTCTTTCATTTTGAGCATCATGTCAACGGGACGAGAGCGTGTTGGCAGAAAGTATGTAGATTTCTCGCTGGCACGCTGCATGTCTTTGATCTTGCCAGTTCCATTTCCGATCAGAGGCCAGCTGAAGAGGCAGTATAGTTCGCTACTAATCCCGTTCTTTGCTAGTCACGAACAACTGTGGTCATAGCCCGTGTACATCACGAAGAATCAGAAGAGTTATGTGGAAGGTCACATGATTACTCTGTCGATGGCTGTAACATATAGCGGAATTTGCGTGGTTTCTGTACAGATGATGAGGACAACTTTGACACGCCTTTGAAGTGCTGCATTCAGTACATTTATACGAATCTTACGGTGCTTGAAGATGTGTTGTGTGGTGGTAGTGGTAGTGGTGGAGGAGGAAGCAATGGAGGGAGTGGGGAAGAAAGTATTGCAGGCATGCATACACGAGACGAAAAAAAAATTATCAGCGACAGAAGTTACAAGTGGGGTGGTTGTACTGGTCACTTATTTAACTGGTATTCCTTACAATATGCTTCAGAAACAGTAACTGATGAATGCCTGAAGAAGAGTCAAGAATATGCGAATGTCTTCACAGTGTTTAAGAGTCACTGAGTAGCAGAGAATAATTGGGCGCCTGGTCAGCCAAGGCTCTTTTTCAGGTGTACGAGAATTGATATGAAATTCTATGATGCGCATGCATTAGTCAAGGTATGTCTAAATACTAACAATATTCTCTCTCTCTCTCTCT
>JADBJO010004817.1:65000-70000 GCA_016801955.1 Conus betulinus | reverse complement strand
GACCAACACAATTTCACCTGCTTATCAACGGGTCCACAGCTACATGTACTTTATCCCTGTTTGATGTTTGAATTATATCCGAGTCTTCTCATCTGTTTCAAGTCGTATGCGAGACGCCACACTCTCTTACGTCACGATACCACATGTTAACCTTAATAAAAAAAAAACATACGATTCATGTTGTATGTACCCAACTCCTGTTCCATCCACTCTTATTGCTGCCATGTTATTTCATTCCTGGTGTGCATGTTTCATCTATCCATCTGTTCCTCTGCTTTTCTCCTCTCGTCGCTGTTTTTAGTGTTGATGACAAATTACAATCTTGAAAAATAGGCTTAATCAGAAAAAAAAATGGTTGAATAAACATCACCGTTTTCGTTGTTTTTCAATTTCTTTTCATTTACTAATATATGCATCGAGCAACTTTTTTTTTCGCCAAATTTTTGTCAACTTCTGATCGATTGGTACTTGGTAAGGCAGAGATTCGCCTATGGTGGGAGATACGGGATAAAGGGAGGTAATACACATTGTGTCCGCTCAATACTTTCACTTTCATTCTTATAATAGTCTGATGGACCCTCTCAAGCTCGGCTCTCTCCTGTTGTCGACTCAATCAGGAAAGTCACAGCACGTAGACATCGCTCCCTCCGGAGGGGAAGCTTACGCTCGCTGACTCCTTGACTAAGCAATCAGTTTTGTCAATAGAGGTGAGGGATGGGGAGTGTGGTGGAGGGACGTGGGGGGGGGGGATGAGTGAGACTTACCATGTAATAACCAGTTTCAGAACAGACAATACTGAACCAACGAAGTAACTATGAGCCTCCTCTGGCGAGTAGACTTTGGACGACCTGTATTGACAAGCTTTATTTGGATTGCGGGTGTTTTCATCCGTTATAGAGCAAAAACACTAAGTGTTGCTGTTTGTAGAGGTGTCGAGATGGACACTGCAGGAGTGAGAGGTCACTAGTGAGAGGACACGGACTGACTGACCGATCAGATTGACTGACTGGCCGATTAGATTGACTGATTGACCGATCAGATTGACTGACTGACCGATCAGATTGACTGATTGACCTATCAGATTGACTGGTGGTTGACTGACCAGGTTTACTGGTTGACCGACCAGACTGACTGACTGACCGATCAATTCGATTGATTGACCGTTCTGGAGGACTGTTTGGATTGATTGGTTGATCACATGGTTTCACTGATCACATATTTGACTGACTGATCGTAAATTTCCGAGGAGGAAACGTTTAGGCCTGGTCTTACAATCTCTCCTTGTCATGCACATGTCATTACAATCCATGCCATTTTTTTTTTACACAACAAAACAACATTTAACCACTGTATACATGCTAACAATTTTCATCAGTAAGTCTCAGGTGAATGAATTTATGAAGTGGTTATGGTTTCAAGTGTAACTCTTTTCTTTGAAGGTAGAATTTTCTTGACAAAGGGACTGCATGCCCTAACTCATTCCCTGTGTTGCTGTTTCAACGAGACTTCAGTTGTCATCAGCCGAAAAGGGAATATTCAGATCTGTAGCTTTCTTTGATTTTTTCCCCTTTCAATTCACTGACAGCTTTGTCACCCATTTCATTGCATTTATGCCACAGTGGCTTTGTATTCAACAGAACAAAGTGACAGTGCCATTTTACAGAGAAACAATTTTAAAAGTATTTCATGTGGTAAAGGATCTCAAGCCCCGTGTGTGTGTGTGTGTGTGTGTGTGTGTGTGTGTGTGTGTGTGTGTGTGTGTGTGTGTGTGTGTGTGTGTGTGTGTGTGTGTTGAACTCAGTACGTTTTATGCGGTATGTAGCAATTTGCCATCTAGTAGAAGAGCCGGACCATGGTAGATGTATTGTGCCTGATCAAAACATACATTGGATATTTTCTAGAAATATGTCTTGAAATGCTCTAGTCAGTTTGTATTTTGTAGATTCCGTGGAAGAATTAGCCAAAGCTTGTTTTGCATTGATCAATGCAAGGGTAGGGCTACAGGTAATTTCTGCGGTACCTAACTCCTTTTTTGGCGTTCGTTGAAACGTTAAATAAAAATGGTGCCTTGGAGAATTCAGGTTGTGTGTGTATTCAAAGGAAGTTGTATGATGTTTAGACAAGGATGTCATTGTTGCTCTTTGCATTGTCTGTTTTCAGATGGCAGCGATGGATGGTAAAACAAAGAGCCACTAAAGACATCCGGTGTCATTTTTCTACCTTCTTTGATGCGGCCGTGCCATGAATCAAAACACTGAGAACTCTTCATAAAGCGTTGAAGAAAGCAGGCTCCAAGACAACATTCATTCAGATTTCATGTCAAAGCAGCCCCATCATTCACACAGGGCTGAAGGACAAAGCAGTGACACTTAGCATATATCCATACAGACCTGAAATACAAACCAGTCAACCCAGTACCATCCATACAGAACTGAAGGACAAAGCAGTGACACTTTGCACCATCCATACAGAACTGAAGAAAAAGCAGTGACACTTAGCAATATCCATACAGAACTGAAGGACAAAGCAGTGACACTTTGCACCATCCATACAGAACTGAAGGAAAAGGCAGCGACACTTAGCAATATCCATACAGAACTGAAGGACAAAGTAGTGACACTTTGCACCATCCATACAGAACTGAAGAAAAAAAAGCAGTGACACTTAGCAATATCCATACAGAACTGAAGGACAAAGCAGTGACACTTTGCACCATCCATACAGATCTGAAGGAAAAGGCAGCGACACTTAGCAATATCCATACAGAACTGAAGGACAAAGCAGTGACACTTTGCACCATCCATACAGAACTGAAGGAAAAAGCAGTGACACTTAGCAATATCCATACAGAACTGAAGGACAAAGCAGTGACACTTTGCACCATCCATACAGAACTGAAGGAAAAGGCAGCGACACTTAGCAAATATCCATACAGAACTGAAGGACAAAGCAGTGACACTTTGCACCATCCATACAGACTGAAGGAAAAAGCAGCGACACTTAGCAATATCCATACAGAACTGAAGGACAAAGCAGTGACACTTTGCACCATCCATACAGAACTGGAGGAAAAGGCAGCGACACTTAGCAATATCCATACAGAACTGAAGGACAAAGCAGTGACACTTTGCACCATCCCTACAGCACTGAAGGACAAAGCAGTGACACTTAGCAATATCCCTACAGAACTGAAGGACAAAGCAATGATACTTAGCAATATCCATACAGAACTGAAGGACAAAGCAGTGACACTTAGCAATATCCCTACAGAACTGAAGGACAAAGCAGTGACACTTAACAATATCCCTACAGAACTGAAGGACAAAGCAATGACACTTAGCAATATCCATACAGAACTGAAGGACAAAGAAGTGACACTAGCACCATCCATGCAGAACTGAAGGACCAAGCAGAGACACTTAGCACCATCCATACACACATGAAGGGCAAAGCGGTGACACATAGCACCATCCATATAGAAGTGAAGGACAAAGCAGAGACACTTAGCACCATCCCTACAGAACTGAAGGACAAAGCAATGACACTTAGCACCATCCACATAGAACTGAAGGACAAAACAATGACACTTAGCACCATCCATACAGAACTAAAGGACAAAGCAGTGACACTTTGCACCATCCATACAGAACTGAAGGACAAAGCAATGACACTTAGCACCATCCATATAGAACTGAAGGACAAAGCCGTGACACTTTGCACCATCCATATAGAACTAAAGGACAAAGCAGTGACACTTTGCACCATCCATACAGAACTGAAGGACAAAGCAGTCACACTTAGCGATATCCACACACCACTGAAGGACAAAGCAGAGACACTTACACCGTCCATAAAGAAATGAAGGACCAAGCAGTGACATCTAGCACCATCCATGCACACATGAAGGACAAAGCAGAGATACTCAGTTCAATCCGTACAGAACCGAAAGACAAAGCGGTGATACCTCGCGTTATCCATACTGAGCGGAAGGATAAGCCTTAACGCCCAGTTGTTTTCACAGCTGAAGGGCAAAGGAGTGACACCCAGTACCATCCATTCAGAAGTGAAGGATAAAGACGTGATGCCCAGCACCATCCATACAGAGTTGATGGATAAAACAGAGACACTCACACCATCAATACAGAGTTGATGGATAAAACAGAGACACTCACACCATCAATACAGAGCTGATGAAAAAGCAGAGACGCCTCGTACCTTCTACACAGAAAGCTAAAGTCCAAAGGAGGTATGCAATACCATCCACATGAAATTGAAAGACAAAGCAGAGACATCCAGTGCTATCTACTGAGAGCTGACTACATGCCTGTCTTGAGAGACATGACATGATTTCACGTTTGTTTATGCATTCCTAGAATTTAATCCCAAAAAATGTATCATTAAAAAGTCAAAAGTATCACGGAAAATATCCTTTGACTTCGCTCACTAAATTGACATTGTCAAGGAAGGACAACCAATATTCATCACGCAAAAAAAAAAAATATATATATATATATATATATCTTCGAGGCATGGGTCAAAAATGTGACATCACCGTTTAATATTGTATGATAGCAGCATCAGGTTGCGTAGAATAGTATTAACACAACATATAATAAATAACATGATGTAAAACATTCCAACGATGGCAATTTACTTATTGTTTCCATCATAATGCATTCACTTTTCACATCATGTGCAAGTTTTCTTTGTGCAGAAAAGTAAAACTCAAACATGTACTCTAGTACCTCTCACACACATTCAGAAAGGAATAATTAATCCCTTATCTGCCCACCTTTACTTTCAAGAAAGTTCTCCGCTTAAAAATGAATTTTTTGAAAAATGTTTCAGATGTTAAATAAATGTTAAATAAATGTTAGCGAACCGCCCAGAGAAACGTGAATCAACGAGTCACAAGACAAAACACAATGCGTTTCGACGAGTCACAAAACAAAACACAACGCATTTCGACCTCTTAGGTCTTCTTCAGGTGAGACGCAAAC
>JADBJO010004817.1:57500-60000 GCA_016801955.1 Conus betulinus | reverse complement strand
GCGCGCGCGCGCGCACATTAACGGAAACTAAGAGAGAGAGAGAGAGAGAGAGAGAGAGAGAGATGGAGAGAGAGAGAGGCAGAGAGAGAGAGACAGAGACAGAAACAGAGATAGAACAAAGTCAGAGAGAGAGACAGAGACAGAGACAGAGAGAACACAATGCCAATGCCAATGTACGAAAGATAAAATAGCAGTTTGACATTGACAAGGGAAAAGTTCCTCAAATGATGCTACTGAGAATGAAGCACTAGTTCTGAGAGAAAAAAAAAAGGTGTTGAGAACAGTAACTGCTGAGTTGACCCTGGATTCTTCAGAGTTGATCTGTGTACAGTATGGACAGATATGTAAGAGCTTCTCGTTCAGCAGCCTCATACATCATTATGCCCTTTTAAAAGATGTTCACACAGAGCTAGGGCCTGTTGCTGTTTCATCTTTTGTTCCGTTGACAGCTGTTCAGAAGGTAAGACGACTTTCAAATGCTCTCCAGTCTTTTGTCAGTCATAAGTCATCACAGTCATTGAACAAAGTGAACGCATAAATATTATGAGATAGCAAGTGGACATTGTAAAGCAATTTAGGGAAACACGTGTTAGCCAGGTGTGTTTATCATTTGAGGTACATATTATTGTTTTTTAGATGATTTTGCACGTACAGATGGTGTCAGTCTCCCTCTAAGAATTCGCTTTTTTACAGTTACTCATAAAGGCCACATTCCATATCTTAACTCATTCAGCTTCTTTCAAAGGATACTGAGTGTAAACAAATCTACCTGATGATTTCTACGAGTTAAAATAACCGTATACTCTTTCTGTTTAACTTAAGAGTATTGCATTACTTTATCACCAATTTCCTGCTTCTGCGAGACTTTGATGTGAGTGATCATTAACAGCGCTGATATCCTGCTCAGGATTATACATAGTACTTTCAGCAAACGGAATTATTCGTCGCAGTTTGAGAGGTGTAGTGGTAGCACAAAAGAGAAGTGGACTTTGAATAGAACCTTGGGTTACTCCTTTCTCGACTACCTTCTGACGACCATCCATTTAATAAGACGCGTCGATGTCTCTTCGACAAGATTTTTAAAAAGCTATTGTCTGGGGGACCATTGGCATTTGCTTCAGATTCCCCCAAAGAGTAACACTTTTAACCAAGGCAAAAGCTTCTTTAATGTCAAGGAATATTACACCAGTTAACATGACAGCTCAGAGCCATGCTTCAAAAGGTGTGTTAAAATTGTATGACCAGTCCCGGTGGATCAAAACTAAACCACAAGGGATGGATAATATGATCAATTTTTTCCCCTTTTTTTTCTTTAATTCCTGAGTCATTCTAGAAATATGTGTGTGTGTGTGTGTACGTGCGTGCGTGCGTGGGTGCGAGCTTGCGTGCGCGCGCATGTGTGTGTGTGTGTGTGTGTGTGTGTGTGTGTGTGTGTGTGTGTGTGTGTGTGTTATTTTTCTCGATGGGTTCAGGTATATTTTGTCGGATGACTTGTAAAATATATAGCATAGCAAAGGACGATAGAGAGATCCATGAAAGAGGCGGACTGATTGTGAGATCAAATAATGTGTACGTCTGTCGCTTCTTCTAGTTAGATATTCAAAATTCCATGAGCAATCAGTGGCATAAAGATCACTGATTATCAGCTGTACACTATGGAAATCTGCGGCTGCATTAGGACTGTTTGAGTAAATCTGATGAATAGTCCAAGCAGATGTGGGAATAACGCTGCACTCATTTTGTTGAAACTTTCTTGTTTCCGTAAGAGTTAACCAACACATAACCTGCATCTGCTGCAAAACTGTCATGGACACAGCTCCTGGTTATCTATCTGATATAGTTACTCTGTGCATACCCTCTAGTTCCCCCACGTTCTTTGAATCGCCACTTTCTGTGTCCATTTTTGTGATTGTGAACAGGGATCCCCCCCCCTCTCTCTCTCTCTCTCTCTCTCTCTCTCACACACACACACACACACACACACACACACACACACACACACACACGCACGCACGCATGCACTCACACACTGTGTGTGTGTGTGTGTGTGTGTGTGTGTGTGTGTGTGTGTGTGTGTGTGCGCGCGCGCGCGCGCGTGCGTGTGTGTGTGTGTGTGTGTGTGTGCGCGCGCGCGCGTGCGTGTGTGGTTCAGTTCAGTTCAGTTCAATGTTTATTTTAGCATCTGTTCATCATCGATGATATTAGACGATATTAAAAGACAACAGACAGAGATCACCGAGTACTTCAGACCTACTGACTCTGGCATTTTCTTTCACCTATCTCCTTCTCATGTTAGAATCTAGGTGCTCCACCAAGAATACTTCTGAAAATATGTTTTATTTTCTTTTAATCACACACAGTCTGTCCAGCTCTGCCAAGGCAGTAATGATGTCAGTCATACATGTGTGATATCAAATAATGGTGAGTGCTTTCAAAATGTGCGTATTCCTACCTTTCAATTTGTGTGTTGCCCTGCTAAAATTGGGCAGTTGAGTAATAT
>JADBJO010004817.1:40000-47500 GCA_016801955.1 Conus betulinus | reverse complement strand
CCTCTCTCTCCACTCTCGCCTCCTCTCTCTCTCTCTCACACACACACACACACACACACACACACACACACACACACACACACACACACATTCATTCAATTCAAATTTAATCCTTTGACCCCTGTTGGGGCATGGAGGATACAAATGTAACAAAAGAGAAATACGAAACTCACTCAGAACAATGTGTGAACATAGTTGCGAAATGCTGAATTCTGGTGAACTGTAATGATCTCATTAAACAATCTTCCCGTTTTTTAGAAACTTACTAATATTTAAAACAAATGCGTCTTCCTTTTTGAAATAAATTACAAAAGTTGAAAACAGACTTTGGTTTTAGATATTTTTTAGGGATGAATTTTTTCACGAAGTTCATTATATTTTGGACATTTCATGATGCAATGAAATTCATCTCCAATTTCACATTTCACAGTTACGACAAATACGCAATTCTCTTGGAACATTATGGTGTCTTCCAATTTCAATTTGCAATTTATGGTTACTACATCTAAATTTAAATAAAGATATAACATGAATATAATGTTCTTTTCCAAAGACAGTCTTTACACTTTTATAGAATACACACTTGTTGCTGTTTTCAAGATAATTGCGCCAATCACGAGTATAATTATTTTGCAACTCTTTTTTAACACACTTACATAAGTTACTTCTGTTTGTGAATGAATGAGATTTCCAACACAATCAAAACCAGTTTCAAATAAAATGCTTTTAACATAACTAAGCCACACACACACACACACACACACGCACGCACGTGCACACACACACACACACACACACACACACACACACACACACACACACACACACACTCCACAAAAGCGTTCTCACAATCGCCCTTTACTCCTTCACCCTGAAATCACTACCACACACATACTAACACATACACAGGATATCGACTTTCATACGCGCAAACGGAGTTACATTAGTGCCCCATAAAAGTGTGCTTAACTGATGTACACCTACATTGTAATGAGTGCAGAGACTATGACTGTTCCAAAATGTATGGGTATGGTTTCTGGAGAGATGATAAGCTTGATTTAAGTTGATCTTACATTACAAGCAGAATAAACAATAAGAGCTGTCTGGAAAACAGTAGTCCGCGGGTTAGGAATGTACACGGCAGTTATAAACATTACTGAATGGGAATTTGCTTTTGGAGATAAACAGCTGCCAAACTGATCATTATGTGATATCCTTAGATAGCTATGTTGTAACGGCAAACTGAAAGGAAGAATATTTAATTGTTCGTCATCATTCACGACAGTAATAGAGACTGTGAGACGAAGTAGCCTTCAGAAAGCGTCTGCATACGTTGTCAAGCGGGTTTTAGCAGTTTTTACCGCCTGTAACCAAGCATGTTGGTGCATGTACAATGTCTGGTTGAATATGTATCATGGAAAGAGTTTCTGCTTATGCAGTTCGAAAACCTTTTTTGTATTCCATTAAATTTGATTTCTTTTCTAGGCACCGTTTTGCAAAGTAAAGACTAGGGTAATGTTTTGTCAATAGTAAGACGTACTGATTTGTAGAGACGTACCTCATTCAATCGTTTATCATGAATTCGTTACTCTTGCACACTGCCCCCCCCCCCCCCCCCCCCCCCCCCCCCCCCCCCCCCCCCGTCGTGTTCTTTGCTTTCGCTCTTGTTGCAGCCAGTGCTGACTTGGGTTGATGGCGACGAAGAGCCATGCGATTCTGTTTCTAATAGGAAACAAAGTGATTTGTATTCTGTACGAAAGCCAGTACCTCATCAGAATGTTTTTCTGTTGTTGCAGCCGGTAGTTCGGTCAGCAGAAAAGTCCACAAGAGGATATCTCTTCAAGTCAGAGGTCATTCATATCATAAAAAATAACATTGCACCTAAAAACTGGTCCCCAAAGTACTCCATATTGAATCAAAACAAGAGAAGATAATGAAGAGTCTTTAAATACTGACTTTCTCCTGTCGTTAAGAAAAGATTATGAGTTATACAGAGTCATTGTTTAAAGCGCACATAATCTGCTTTCTAGGAAAACAAGTATTGCCAATGATGTCGAGGGCTTTTTTTTTTTTCGCACACATCGATGAAAAAGAAAACAAAAAAAACGTGCACCAAGCAAATAAATAATGATATAATAATGAATACTTCCCCATGGTTGAATGCCCATTACTCTGTCAGAATAGTTAATATGGTATGACATGAATAAATAGTTCTGGATGCATTCTGATAGCGGTGGAATTAATCACATACACTGTGTGTGTGTATACAGTGAGGTTAAAAATTTCTAAGACACAAGAGACCTATCAACATGGACTGATAGGCAGAGGAGTCAGATGGATCTCCAGATGTATAAACAGGCAAAACGTAAACATGCTTAACGTTTTGTGGCTGTGAACAATTTCTTTCAGTGTATGAACTTATAGATAATTATAACACATATACAAACAATGCAGCAGAAGTCTTCAAAGTGTTACAACCCACTCCACTCAAAGACGGAACCTTGACTGTTTGAATGTACAAAACTCTTTGATATTCAGGTGTGGAAAATGGGAAAACGTCTGCTATTTGCTCTCTCTCTCTCTCTCTCTCTCTCTCTCTCTCTCTCTCTCTCTCTCTCTCTCTCTCTCACTCACACACACACACACACACACACACACACACACACACACACACACACACACACACACACAGAGAGAGAGAGAGAGAGTCACACACACACAGTTGAAATAAGACAACATCAAAAGTAACCACATGAAGACGTAGGTGTTGTTGATTATATTTGAGATGATTATGGTATGAATGGAGAAGATAATAATTATGACAATAAACAACAACTGTACTAAGAGACACAGTTCTCCTGTCTACCAAAATTAGTGTGTTTTGGTTACATTACTAATGCATCCGTGAAGAAGAAGCATCTTCCATTCACTGCGGTTTGATCAGAGAAAGAGAGAGAGGGGGGGGGGAGAGAGAGAGAAAGGGGACAGACAGACAGACAGACACAGACAGACAGACAGACAGACAGACAGACAAAAAGACAGACAGATACACAGACGAGAAAAGCAATCCGGAAGTCAGGAAGAAAGAAGACAGACAGACAGGCAGACACAGAAAGCGAGACAGGGTCAGACAGACAGAGATACAGGCAGACAGAGAGACGGACAATCAGTTAGGAAGTCAGGCATAGACAGACAGAGAGAGAGAGGGGGGGGAGAGAGAGAGAGAGAGAGAGAGAGAGAGAGAGAGAGAGAGAGAGAGAGAGAGAGAGAGAGAGAGAGAGAGAGAGAGAGAGAGAGTCAAAGTCAAAGGCCTACAACACACACACACACACACACACACACACACACGCGCGCCACGCACACACACACACACACACACACACACACACACACACACACACACACACACACACACACACACACACACACACACACACACACACACATGCAGATGGACAGAGAGAGAGAGAGAGAGAGAGAGAGAGAGAGAGAGAGAGGGAGGGAGGGTAGGGAGAGAGCGACGCCTTACCTCACAGGATGGGCAGCGTTGTGAAAATTCGGCGGCGGTGATCAGCAAAGAGGGTCAGACAAACTGACGAAATGTTGTAGCCCACTCAGTCAAAGAGATGATGAACCGTCCCCTCTGATAGTCCCACCTGTGCCTAAAGCTGCGGTCCACAGGGTCTCCTCTACCCCACAGATTCTCTCCAGTTCGTTGCACGAAGAGAAAGACTGTACTGGCTGGCAGCTGCTGATCATAATAGCCCTTTTCATCAACTAGGAGAGACTCGAGACTGTCAACAGTTCGTTGTGAGGGTTGTCATGTCAAGGAGTACACAGATCGCACTGAGCTCAGCATTGACTTGGAATCTCCAGAAGACAGACATTATGCAGCATATACAGACCATCTCCTTTTTTTGGATTTATACAAAGATGATGTGTAGAGTAAAACATATTTGAAATATTCAGATGGTATGCGGATATAGATAGCTAGATACATAGAGATAGATAGATAGATGTAACTATATACAGATATATACAGAAAGAGAGGCACAGAAAGACAGAGACAGAGAGGCAGAGAGAGGCATATATACACACTACGAGATCCAAGGAAAGGTTTGTTCTGCACAATTCTTAGCCGCTGACAATGCTTGGGTTATTGAACAGCAGAGCTGACCACTCAGACTGTTCCGTATCGTTTGATCTCCCTTGCATCCTTAAATGGATCCTCAAGCATAGGCTCAAAGATTGTCCCTTACATTTTATACTGTTTCCGTAATGTTTTAGTTTTCAACAAACTTTTTTCCTCTCCAAACTTTCGTTTTGTTTAATTCTACTACCTTTCGCTGGCTGCTTTGGGGGTGCTGTTGCATTCTTTTTTCGAACCTTGGCGGTCGGAACACCACAGAATTATGGACTATGGTGTGTTTCTATCTGACGTCAAGAGCACAGACACAATCAGCCGTGTCTCCCCCTGATGAGTCCGATTCAGCGGACGAAAGGCCTCGGAGCAGGCGACACATATAGATCTGTCTTCGGGAGAGATTGCGATAGTTTCCTCATGCAGCTAGTGAAGGGGTTTTCATATTTATGATATACATTTTTCCCATTTATTTCATCTTCATCTTTTTTTTTCCCCTCTCAGTTTCTAATCTTTGCCAAATCGTTACTATAATGATGGAAGAATTGTTAACCTGCACTTGTTTTCCCCTACTACTTAATTGTTCAGCATTATATATATATATATTTATAGTTATATATATATATGTGTGTGTGTACTGACAGTACAACTTTGAGTATATCTGACAATAAATCGGTTTCAGTCAGTCAGTGTATGTGTGTATCTGTGCGTGTATATACATGTACATACATATGTTTGTGTGTGTGATTCATTTTTATTCAAGTAATTATTGACTTGGCCGCATCTGATTTTTGTTATGAGCTCGACCCATTCACGACTATGAATATTTATTTTTGATCCCACACACGCCACCTGTTTTTGTCTGACTGTCTGTATGTCGGTCGGTCGGTCTTCTCTCTCTCTCTCTCTCTCTGGTAATGACAATGAAATATCAAAGTGTCGAAGTCTCTCTGTCTCTCTCTGACTCTATCTCTCTCTCATTCTCTCTCTCTCTCTCTGTGTTTCTCTCTCTCTCTCTCTCTGTCTATTGATCGATCTATTTATCTATCTATCTTAGATAGATAGATAGATATGCCTGTCTATTTATCTTACTATCTCTCACTCTGTCTGTCTGTCTCTCTACCTATCTACTTGCCTACCTATCAATCTATCAAACCATAATTGTGTGATATCTCTCTCTCTCTCTCTCTCTCTCTCTCTCTCTCTCTCTCTCTTGTGTTCAGTTGATTGGAAGGATAACCCTACAACAGAACTTGCCACAGAAGAAACAAAGTCTACGCTTATGTGTCAAAGTCCAGTGGCTGACGGAATCTGTCTTCAACACATAGTCTGCGTGAAGAAGCCAGAAACTTCCCCTGCACCTAATTGAATCTGACAATAAGATAAATTGCTTTGGTGCGAGTCTGGCTGTACCGTGAAGAAAACTTCATCACGCAGTGAATAGAGTGGAAAATGTGTGTGTGTAACAATGCATACTTCACCGATAATGAAATACCTCACACGAAAAATCAGTACGTACGCTGTCAAATGATCTAAAATCATAGCATGTTAGCTCAAATCTGACACGGGAAAATATCTTCTGTTACCGTTTGCTACAATTGTACCACTTCGCAAGCGGAAAATGCACTTTAATCATAGCGTGCTGTTTCAGAAACATAATATGCCGAAACAACATACCTTAAAATGGCGCTCTGTTCGCGCTTCGGCAGTGGAAAATATACCTTTATTATTGGGTGCCGGTTTGAGAAGGAAAATGCTTCTTTAACACAGCGTGCCGCTACGGAATCTGAAAGTAGTGTAGAAAAAATATATGTTTAAAGCATAGCATGTCGCTTCGATAGCAATGCCTTCGCCATTAAACATGACATGCCCCTTTTGAAGAAGTGCGAATACAACTGAAATATGTCACTCGATAGCTGCGAACACTTGTCAGTATCATTAATAAGTATATTTACAACTTAATCAGGCATTTACACCGAAAACTACACACATCAAAACTACAAGAGGAATAAACAAGAACAACTAGCAACACACAAAAAGCGAGAACAGAGCCACAATCTAAAGCAGCCGGATGGAACATTGTGGGGGATCATTTGCTGATTAAGGAGCCATTGAAGAGAATGTAAACTGATAGATGATGAAAATGATGATGATGATGATGATGATGATGATGATGATGATGATGACGATGATGTACGATGATGTGATGATGATGATGATGATGTATGATGATGATGATGATGATGATGATGATGATGATGACGTATGATGATGATGATGATGATGATGATGATGATGATGATGATGATGATGATGATGATGATGATGATGATGACGTAAAATGATGTATGATGATGATGATGTATAATGATGATGATGATGATGATGATGATGATGATGATGATGATGATGATGATGACGTATAGTGATGATGATGATGATGATATGATGACGTAAAATGATGTAATATGTTCAAATGAAGAGCAGCGAAAGAGGAGATAGGTGACATGATTTTGCACTTTCTGAAATTCACTGATGAGACGGCTTGGGAAGCAAAACAAAAGAACGTTACAAAAACAGAGGCCAAAGAGAACAAATGCACAGACAAGACTTTCGGTGGCGTTCTAGGAAAAGGACGTGACGGCGGCAAGAAAGCAATGCAATGCAACGAAGGTTTGTTGTTGTTGTTGTTGTTGTTGTTGTTGTGTTGTTGTTTTTTTAACCCGAGTAAAATAAGCAGTGTGCTTTTGAAAGGAGTGTGTGATCAAGTGTCACGAGGATATTATGAGCAGAACAGAAGAAGACAGAGTAACTGGTGAGTCAGTTAGATCAACACAAGATGCAAGAGAAGCGTGATTCAGAGATTTCAGTGGAGAGATCAACATTTTTTTTTTTTTTTTTTTGCTGTCTTTGTTCGGCTTGAGCTTAATGTTGTCTGTCCAGTTTTAGAGGTCAGACCCACAGAACAGAGTACTCGGTTTTCAACTATTGTCGGAAAGTTAGAGAGGTCGAAAAACGTAAAGGTGCTTGTCATTAGGGAAACAATGATGGAAAAGAAAAAGCTGATTTAGCTAGCACTGATAGGGAGAGGTGCACAAAAACGAAAAAGACAGACCCCGGGACTAAACCCTGAGGCACACACCGTACAGCAACGGAAGTTGGCTAAAAGCAGAACTGTTGATAGAAACAACTCGATGGCGGTTGGCGAAGTTGGAGTTAAATGAGCTGCGGTCTTCACCAAACAGACCGAAAGAGTTACTCAAATGGGAGAGAAGAATTACATGATCGATGTGGTCAAAAACTGCAGAGAGATCTGATAGATAGAAAATAAAGTGCACCTTAAACCTGGCATATCGATT
>JADBJO010004817.1:32500-35000 GCA_016801955.1 Conus betulinus | reverse complement strand
TTTGCTGTTGCTCTTGTTGTTGTTATTGTTATTGTTGTTGTTGTTGTTGTTGTTGTTGCTTTTGTTGTTGTCACCTACATGTTCCATGTTTGCCTTGAACAATCCCTTCATTTTTCATTTGCTTTTTTTTTTTTTTTTTTTTTTTTTTGCGCTAAATCTGATCTGCCGACGTGTCGAAAGTGACTTCATGTTAGATAGAAGTACTTGCACCGACGTTTGGTTACAGTACACTCAGGATTCTTCAGACGTTTTGAGCATGATGTATAACACTTCGAGTATAATGTACAGCGCAAACCAAAACTCATCTCTATGGTGCGGCAATTCCATGACGGGAAACACGCCCAAATCCAAAACAATGGAAAGACACCTTACCCATTCCCTGTCACAAATATCGTAAAACAAAGCTATTTCGGCTCCCACTCTGTTGAGAATCATGCTCTCTGCAATGCTGACTGATGCCTTGAGAGAAAAAGACGCTGGCATCGACATCAGATTCAGAACAGATGGAAAGCTGTTTAACCATAAGAGGCTCCAGGCAAAAGCTAAGGTAATGACAGATATAATCAGGAACTTTCTGTTTGCTGATGACTTCCCCTTCAATTCTGGCTCAGAAACTGACAGACAATTCAGCATCGACAAGTTCACCTGGCCTACGTTAATTTTGGTTTCACCATAAATACAAACAAGATGCAAAGCATATAAACGTACTCCCAGTTTATCTTGAATACGCGTGAGATATTTCATAAAGAGGAAAAAAAAAAAAAACGTTTTGGGCCGTTACAGCCGTTAGTAATGGCTATTCTGGTAAACATGGGACATCATCTGTGACCTATAGTGAGCATACCTTCAAATTTTCAGAAAGATTGGCCAAATACTTTCTGAGATTTTCCATAAAGAGAAAAAAAAACTGTTTGGGGCTGTTATAGCCGTTAATAACGGCTATAACAGTAAAATAACACATCGGGCATGATTCGTGACCCACAATGAACATACCTACAAATTTTCAGAAAGATCAGCCAAGTACTTTCTAAGATATTCTATAAAAAAAAAAAAAAAAGAAAAAACCCAGTTATGGGCCGTTATAGCCGTTAGTAACGGATATAACGATGAAACAAAACATTGGGCATGATCCGTGACCGATAATGAAGACACCTTTAAATTTTCAGAAAGATCGGCCAAGTACTTTCTAAGATATTCCATAAAGAAGAAAAACCGTTATGGGCATCGGGCATCATCCGTGGCCCATAATGAACATACCTACAAATTTTCATAAAGATTGGCCAAGTGCTTTCTGAGATATTCTATAAAGAAGAAAAAAAAACGTTATGGGACGTCATGGCCGTTTTAACGGATAGTAGCAGCCATAACGGTAAAATAACACATCGGGCATCATTCGTAACCTATAATGAACATACCTACAAATTTTCAGAAAGATCGACCCAGTTGTTTTGTCTGGAGCGAGTGGAACACATTTTGACCACGGACGGACGGACACACACACACACACACACACACACACAGAGAGAGAGAGAGAGAGAGAGAGAGAGAGAGAGAGAGAGAGAGAGAGAGATGAGAGAGAGAGCATTTCTTCGTTCCCATTGTAAAGTACCCCCCCCTGTTCTCTAAGAACTGGCAGTACAACAAAATGGAAGTCCTGCATCAACCCGTGTCAGGCAGACCCTAGGAAGAGCCTGACAACATAGCCAGTGGTGTGAGACTCACTGCTGTGTGTAAATTCACATATTTTGGCAGCACACTGTCCCAGAACGTCGCCATCGACGATGAAGTGACCGTCTGATTTACAAAACCAAGCGCTACCTTTGGCAGACTACACACCAATGTTTGGAATAGAAGAGGCTTTAGTCTAGAGACCAAGCTGAAAACGTACAGTGCAGTTATTGTCTGCACACTAGGTGGAATGTACCAACAGCATGCCAATAAGCTGAAACACTTTCATACAACCTGACTCAGAAGACTGTTAAATATCAAATAACAGGATAAAGTGCCAATCTATGTGAAGAAAGGAGGACAGCTGCAACACAACAAAAGAGACAAGCAAGGAAAGCCCACGCCAGCAATCAAGAGGACGTCCCATCCATATTTCCTGTCCAAGCCATTACCACACATTCCATGCACGCATTGGCATTATCAGCCACCTGCGTACCTTCAAACCGTCTCTCCCTCCTCAACCCTAAGATGATTGAAGTGGTCCCCGTCGACTCGACAGACGAACAACATAGCACTTTACTTGTCTGCTCATTTTCCTCACTTTCCTCGCTTTCTGGCTGCATATCATTTTTTCGTAAGACACTTTTGATTTAAGATACAAAGCACAGAAAAACCAAGCTTTTACTGCAATGTCATATTTTTTTTTTGTTAAAGCTCGTGTACTTCAGAATTTTCCTTTTTAACGAATTCGTGTTAACGAAAATAGATAAGCTCTAACCCACTGATTTAAAGAAAATGCTGTCTTCGCTGTTATAAATGCTGCATCGCATAC